>JAXQQM020059590.1:0-45671 GCA_034641835.2 Pinus albicaulis | reverse complement strand
GTCGATGGCTAGCATGCAAACCCAGAATCTTCATCTTTCAAGCATGATTTAGAATGCATCTCAGCTTTTGCCCAAATCAAAACCTTAATTACTAGAAAATTCACACTTTACCATTTGCATGCGAAAGCTATTCAACATATGTTCTCAAAAACCATACTCTCATAAGCGGAAGATAATAACATGTCTTCAAAATTTCTGATTAGCTTTGAAAACCATACAAGTTTCTTTTATGAAACCCAAAACTCAAATCTTAAAACAAAATTTTATGCAAAAGTGCAACTCCAATCCATGTTATGAAACCATAACCCAACAATCTACCTTGTATACAATCGAACCCAACTTCACTACTATTCTGATTTGAAACTTCATAAGATCCTCCAATCTTTATGAACATCATTCCAAAAGTCTTATAAAGGACTTTTATTAAAACCCATTGATTTATTTTAACCCAGCATTTAAATACGCACTTCATATAGCACCAAACCAACATTAAAATTATACAATCAAGTACCACGCTTATGGAAATGTTCCAATTCAAATATATATCAAGCTAGTTTGATTCAATACCAATGAGATGATATGTGCTTAAAATGATGCCAGCGTTCACAATCATAGTTCACCTTGTTTAAAAATCAAAGTCTGACATAAATGAAATCTGCCCATCAATTTCTTACCTCCCATGAACGCAACCCATAAGGCGCCTTCACTTACTTGCAGACATCGACTTTTCAAAAGATGTTCCACATCTTAGTGCAAAAGATTTTGATCGTTTTTGAATTCATCTGATCCAAAAGGAATTCCAGCTAGCAAACTCCACCAGCGCTGCGAATTTTCCAACAAACACCATAACGATTTCTCTGCGGTTAACTCTAATTTCTCTCCATGGCTTCTTCGTTCCTTTTGTGCTCACTTCACCGTCTTGACATTTGAATTTATCATTGATTACCTTCTAAAACTGCTTCACTTACAATTACACAATCCCATTTCATCAAATCGAATCTTTCAGTATTCGATTTCTGTTTTACATGTGCCGATACATCGTTAATTTAATTAGACCAGGTTTCATTCATCTCCAAGAGCGCTTTCTGCTAATCCAACTTCTTATTGGATGCTGCACCAAATTATCTCCTTCCTCTAGCCGCTCGAACCTAAATTCTTTCCAATGCTAGAAATTTCATTCCATCTGCATTCTGGAACAGTTCTATTCTGCAAGACAATTCAAAAACCACCCACAGATTTCTATGCCCTTTACCATTTCTTTAATGCACGACTTTGCCAGATTATAATTTTCCAGCAGTTTCGTCTTTGCCAAGCCCAAAGATAATTTGACTTGCGTTTATATAATTGCAATCATCAACTAGCTGTAGAATAACTTATAGAAAAAATCGAACTTTTAAACAGATCAACGTTTGACCCACGGTTTGATCTTAGTCTAGCTCTTCTTCATCGAAATACCGAACTGTGTAAACATCTATTGAAACCTTAGCCCATGACAGTAACGCATTCAATATTAAACTCAGTGTTTTGGATTGCAAATTAACATGGATTATTAAAATCAAACTTTTCCCAGTTTCACACAATGATTCTGAATTTAAATTTGTGTTAATAGCAAATGGGACTCCAAATGATTAAAATCTCGTTCACCTAGAAATCACGCATTCAATCAAGGCAGTGGGTATATAATCTAATTCTTGTCAAGACTCAAATCGATCCAATCGATTTCCCTTCAAAAACAGACTCAAGGCGCACTTATGTCCTGCTACCTTCCTCCACACAGTTACGAACCCATATACTAATTCAATATCGACTTACAAAATCGATACCACTCCATATTACCAGCGCAATTATTCTCAAAAAGCCAGAATTTAGTACATAGAAAGTTTCATCAAAATTTTATGAAGCAAACAAAACACAACTTTCTCCATAACACAATAATCTCAGAAATATAAGAAGTATCGAACCTCCACACATCGAATACATAAATTCGATTCTATACAACTCAATAATGGCATAAATTTCAGAAAATCAAATGATGTATTAAAACACACACTACTTACATAAAACTTCCTTCCTTGGCCTGATTTCCAATCATTGGCCCTTTACATTTTCCCGAAGGCCTGCTCTCTCCTCACACTCTTAATCTCTCTCACTCTTCCATTCAAGTGTATTTTTCTTCACAAAAACCACTCCTATTTATACACAAATAATGCATTTAATTCACTCAAAATATCTCTCCACCTAATCCTCAACTAATCCCATACATAGAAATCCTAATCCCAAATTTTGCTCCTAAATTATTTCTCTCATATCCTTTTATTTATTAAAATAATATTTACATAATCCTCACTTTTCATAATTATCTCCTATTTTATTAAAAATAACAAATTAATTAATAAAATATTAAAAATTGTCACACCCCCTTTTCTAACATATTTACAAATGAAAAATGCCCTTGATGCTCCTGCATCAGACTCCCAACGTTAAAATAATCATGATCGCCTGATCATGTGTTTGGATCTATGTATGCCTGGATCCCATATCTTGTGCTGCAACTTTCCACTTGTCGTTGCTTCTTTCTGATGTTCTTCTCCAGGTCTCCACACTTTATGTTGCATCGCTCCACTGGCTATGCTCTCACAATCTTTCGCTGTCTTCCTTTTGCTGCTTCTCTTTTGTTTTACTGCTGCTGGCCTCTTCTAGGGTTCTTTTATCATCATCCGCCTCATTAGTTCAATTTCTCTGTCTAATAGATTTTCTCCAGCATTTGCAATAAAACCTGTATTCACAAAACAATTGTTAGAATAAAACCCATAAGGCTTCAGTGCCCTCATAGATGTTGCTTCAGCTGCCACCATAAATTTTGCTAACATTGGGTTTACTCTCGCATGTTAATTCTGGCTATGTTCTCCTTAACTCACTATGGACAGTGCTACCTCCGGCACCCTCGTCCCCTTCACAACATTCCTTGAGCCCTGACCTTTACCTTGTCCCGTAACTTTTTTTCTGTCTAAATATCTTCCACAAACATTTCTGAGTTTCATCAAGTTGTATGTCAAATTAACTACATCATAAACTTATCTTCCTTCATAATCTTTAATTGTCCATTATCATTCTGATTTATCTTGTTAGCACCAAAATCCTTTCGTCATCCCGAAATTTTACCATGAGTATGAGCTCATTATTACTCATACTTCCTCCTTTTGTAAGCTCAACATACCTACCCTCATGTCAAAATTAAAATCGTAGAAAAGTTCCTAAAACTTCTGAACATTTGGGAGACGCACTTTATCTATACATTCCTCGCGGTCCCACCTGTGCTTAGCTCTATGCGGAACCATACTGCATGTTCTGTATAAAAGACCTCTAAAACAAAAAGGCGAGAAAGTAAAGATAAAAAGTGAATTTTAGATGAATTCTAGAAGATTCTGGATGGGAATTTTCGGGAATGGATACGCTTTGAGAAGGTTCATGCATCCCTCACTTGATGGAGCTAACCCCTTGATGTAAGGAGCTAATCCCTTTGAAGGAGGATTCTATACCTTCATATTTGGAACAAGAAACCTCCTCTTTTCCACTATAAAAAGAGGCCTTGGGTAGCCTCAAAGGGAGTTCAAGCTTAAGATATTTGAAGTTAAATGCTGTTGAGATTCAGACTCAGTTAACTAAGACTTTCTGTGAGGTTAAATCACTCATCTCTATTTGTCTTGGTTCAAAGAGTGCAATGCTTGTCAAATTAGAAGATATTCCTGCTTCGGACCCCAGGAGGACCTGCACAACATCAAGGCACAGGTTTTAAAGGTTTTCTTTATTTGAAGTTAATACAAATATACTCATTTCTCTCATTAAACTGTCTATTCATGGTTTATTTCATAAATTCCTTGATCATTATGATAAGTATGGTTTATAATAATGTCTATACAGGTGCTGTGTAATATTTTTGCTTGTTTGTGACTGCAGATTCACGAGGAACGTTCTTTCAGTGCACGGGAAGGACTTCAACGAGATCAAGCAAGCGTTGGACATAAGGTAGGCCTTACACCTATATAGTGTTTTTATGAATCTTATATGCTTAGAGAGAGATTATTATAATTGGCTGTTTGTTGCTAGTTACCTTTAGTACTAGAGAGATCGGTCTTGTCCGCAAGACGGATTAATCTACACAACAAAATGGCGACTCCACTGGGGAAAGAACTTGTTGTTTTTGGTTCTCTTTTATTTTTGATTTGAGGAAACATTTTTTCCTGGTTTTTGATTGATACACATCTATCTGAGTAATTTAGATTTTCTCTGTTTTTGAAAATTTAGAAGTATTTTAGGTTTTTCTATAATTTTTCCTAGGACCGCACTCTGCCTTACTTTGACAGTGCGGGCAGGTTCGCACTTTCTCTATAGAATACAGTGCGGGACTGCACCAGTCAATACTGGTTACCTACGGACCCTGTAAAAATTTAAAAAAAAATCTCTAGGTTTCTTTTCCTAGTTTATTTTTAGATCTTTGGTTTCTGCCCAGACTGATTATTGTGTCCATCAAGAATTCTTTGTGAATGAACTCCAACAGTGTTAATGTTTTGATGATTTTCTAGAAGATTTTGCCGATTGGATTGTTTTTCCGCTTGGTCTTTGTAGCGATTCGAACTTTTGACAATTTGCAGTATCTCAGATTACATTGATCTCTTTTTGTCTTTTGAATCCGACCTGATTGTGAAAACATCCTATATTGAGAAATTAAGCCTTTGTTTCTTTGCAAATCTTCGAAAAAACTTGGTTCAAAGTTTTGAATTTCATTTTTATAAAAACATATTTTGAGTGTTTTTGATCTGTTTGTTATCTGAACGAATAGATTCTTAGTTTGCTGAACAACTAAGGAAAACATTCATAAAAAAAAATCTTAAAAGCTTTTACTCAATTTAGATTTTAGATCTCAAGATTAGATTTTGTAGTTTTGAGTAGTTTTAATTTTTGTAGCTTTCTTTCGAAAGAAAATTGTTTTGTAGCTTCTAGTTTGGAAAAGAAAAGGATTTTTCTCGTGAGCTTTGATAGTATTGAAAAGACAAAATAGTTTCTTTCAATTATTTTTCATGTTTAAAGAAGGAATTTAAAAGAATTGCATTCTCCAACTCTTTCTTTAGATAGAAAGTTCATTGAAAGAAAAAGAATTGAATATCATCATAGGTGCATTTTAGTGTTTTTTGGAAGTCGAGTCTTCACATCATCCAAAGTTTCATTTCCGCACCCATTGACTTAAGAAACAACTCATAAAAGTAACGCTTAACTAAAATTCATCTAGTAATCTTTTTATTTCTAGGGCTCTTATCACCAACATAGCTTAGGCTAGTATCTTGGAGTAGGGAGTAATTAACTCTCCAAGATAGCTAAAACAAACAAGTAGACAAATCTTGCGGTAGGAATAATTCCAATTGTTGCATGTATGCTCTGGGAAGCTCCTCTTAAAGGAGTTAAGCACGAGATCATATCTGAACCAGTGGGGTAATAAATCCTTCCTCATTGGGAACGATAGAAGATATACACATATTAAAAACGGTAAACCTCGGATAGACCATTGTCGAGGAGCCAGGGGTCACTTGTCGGTAAACCTTGGATTCTGTTCAAGGAGCCTTCAAGGGGATTGAGCTTTGTTACTCTGCCCTTGCGTGTGTGTCGGATCGTAGACTGTTCCCCCAAGTATATTTGTTTCAGTTGGTAACCTTAGAGGCCATAATCTTTAGGATTCTTTCCTAAGGTGATGGTGGAGGGAAGATCCCACTGTACCTGGAACAGACGTCGACTAGACTCACTTGGACTCTCTGGGGGGTTCTCTTCACTCGAGATGGTTTTGTGAAGAAAATTGTGCCAGTCTGTTTCATTAAGCAGGTTGTCGGGGTAACTGTTCCAACCGCCCTTTTCGTGTTAAAATTCTACTAAGTTGGATTTCATCACCAACTAGTGATTTTAGTACGGAAAGTTACCTGTTTGTATGTGGTTTGAACTCTTAGATTTTTAAGCGAATGATTCAATTGTTTGTTTCTTAGAGACTTTAGGTGTTTTTCATTGAAATTTTTCTTTGTTTGCGTGTGATTAGATAATTTTTAATCGTGGCGGAATTGCCAAGACAATCCCGGAGAATACAAGGGAAACCCCCCGAATATTCACCAAGTCAACTTGAAGGGCTTCGAGCTCTGGTACCACACAGTAGCCGTAGACTTAGGTCAACAGAAGTTGAAAGCTCAGCTATAGTTATACATCCCGATCATCAAATACCTACAACAGAATACATTCAAGAACCGATTTCAGTTTCTGAAGTTACTGAAAGTGTTTCTCCTTCTGGTGAATTATCTGACGAACCTGAAATCTCTGAACCTGAAACTGAATCTTCTGTGTTAGAAACATCCTCAGGATTTGTTACACCAACTTCTAGTGATCCAGGTTCACCTAGGGTAAGAAATATCATTACAGACAATCTTCCCTCTAGACTTATTTCTATTGAAGAACTTACTAATCCAGACGAAGACATATCTCTTCCCAACTCCCCTCAATCGTTAAATCTTAGGGAGCGTGAATCTATTTTCTACAGCCCTATTCGAACTAATCCTTGGTATCTCTCTTTAACATATTTTTTAGAGAATCCGGGTCTTTCTTTTTATCCACCTCGAGTTCCATTTCATCCTACACCCAGAGGTTATTATCCGTCATCTTTTATGGCTGGAGAGTCATCCATGTTTTCTCAAACGCCTGAATCATTTTTACATGGTGGTCCTTCTGTTCCTTCGGGATATCAGTCTTTGTCTGGTACTTTCTCGGGAGCAACTCCTCAACCCATCGAAAATGTGTTATCATCTGGTCTTGATGGACTTAAAATTGAAACGTCGAACGCAGAGCAAATTTTTATGATGTCTGGTAATATTCCCAATCCTTAAGCTTAAGGCAGTCAGTTTCCTTCTGGGGGACAACCTCAAGGAACTCAGTTAACGCTTGGGGGGAAACCTCAGGGTAGTAAATTACCGCCTGGGGGGCAACCTCAAGGTAGTCAGTTACCACCCGGGGCACAACCTCAAGGTAGCTTTTTCCCAGGACAAACTGTGGATTCATATTATTTTGGGGGGCAACCCCAAGAACAGTACATACCTCAGGGTTATCAACCTCAAGGACAATACATTCCTCAAGGTCAGCCCCAAACTCAATATGCTCCTCAGGGTCCTCAACAACCCCAGCTTCAGTACGTGCCTCAAGGTTATCAACCTCAAGGGTAGTACCCAATTCAAGGTTACCAACAGCCTTCTGGTCAACCATTTGTTCAAGGAACTGGAAATTTACCTTTTAATTATCAACCCTACATTCAACCAGGTTTTGGTCCTTGCGCTCAACCTTCTACGGGACAATACCCCGGAATGATGGTGTGGGATCCATCCCAATATCAACAGCCTTTGCAGCCTAATGTGCAGTTACCTTACTAACCTGGCCAGCCATTGGTTTCTGGTTCAACTCAACAACCTGTTCAGCCATCTATTCAAACTCCTGCACCTAGTTCAGTTCAGCAGGCTGGGCCTAGTACACCTCAGACTCCGCCTCAAACTGCTGCAACGTCTGTTCAACCTGTTACACCCATTTCTGGAGTATCTGTAACCCCGAGTTCGGCTACCCCTGTATCCGTGCAAATCCCTCAGGTCTCTGTACCTCAGTCAGGACCTTCAGTTCAGACTACAGTTCAGATGCCTGCAGGACAAACCGGTACAAGTACAGTTGTTACAATTCAACCTCAATTTACGTATCAACTGTACCAGGGACAGCCGCAATTCGGTCCCTATGTACAGAATCCAAGCTATCAGTATCAACCGTACCCTGGTTATACTTATCAACAACCTCAATATGGTCCGGTTCATCCTGGTTATCCGGGAGGTTACACAATACCTAATGCTAATCCGATTCCTAGTTATCCTGGGTATCCGCCTCCTGGATCTGCTTTGGCTTCTCAAGGTTTTCGTGACCCTAACCGTCAATTACCGTTCATCGCAACTTTGGAATTACCTGATTTGACGCGCCTTACAAATGATCCTATTTTTTATTATCAGAACTGGCCGCCAATGCCTCATAAGTTGCCCAGTGATATACCAAAATTTGAAGGTAAGTCAGGAGAGGATCCATCGAATCATGTTATGACTTATCACCTTTGGTGTGCATCTAATTCGATTATTGATGATTCAATTCGCTTACGTCTTTTCCAAAGAACCCTCATAGGTCTTGCAGCCAAATGGTACATTGAGTTTCCACGAGGCTCGTTTCATAATTTCAGTCAGTTAGCAACGTCTTTCTTAACTCATTTCCAGTTTCCTGTCAGATACGACAATGGCACAGAATTATTAACTTCGCTAAAACAATCTACATCCACGTATATTTCTGATCATATTCATGAGTGGCGACGTAGACGAAGTTTGGTGAAGGTTTATATTCCGGATCAAATTTTGGCAGAATGGTTTGTGAAATCATTATTGCCCAAGATCACTGAAGATGTAGCTAAGGCTGGTGTTGTTACTGAAGAGCAAGTAATTGCTCATGCTCAGTACCTAGACCTCGTCTATACGCAGTCAGGTACTCTTCATGAGAAAATTCTCGATCTTCCCAAACAAGGTCAAATAGCTGCTGCTCCTTCAGGGTCTCATGCCGCTGATGGTATGATTGGTACAGTTAGTTCTAAAAGTAAGAAGAAATCCTCAAAGAATTCTTCTCCAATTATAACTTTACCTGATTCCCCGAAAGGAGAATCCTCTCCCGAAGTTTCTGCCGACATTCATGTTGTTGAAACATCTACAGCAAAATCAAAAACCGGTGGTAAAAAGAAGGGGAGGAATAAAAACAAAAAGAATTCGAAAGAGAAAACAGATAAAGATGAATCCAATGACGAAAAACGTAAACCTCGTTATCCTTGTTTCATTTGTGAACAAGATCATTTCACGAAAGAATGTCCATATCGAGACGAAGTTACGAAACTCGTTAAAGGATCACAACAACCTACTGTCTTGAAGGATCCTTTTCCAATTCAAGATAGTAAGATGATTGGTTCTTCCTCGACTACTTTAGAAGAGCCTATTATGATGATGTCTCATGTAAGGGTTGCGACGCGATCGCAAGATTACGGTTCTAAGAATCCCGTTGATGGCAAAGAAGCAGAGTCTTCTAATGCGAATACATCAAATACAACTCCTCCTGTTTCCGGTCCGCTACAGATCGAGAAACAAAATCCAGACTTAATAATCAAACCGCCTGCTAAAGGTGTTCTTCGTAAATCAGCTTTCAATCCACATGCGAGAGTTGCTCAGAATTACAACATTGTTGAAGACTTAGCCGTTTCTCCTTCAGCAATGTCGGCTTTGGAAGTGCTGCAATCGTGTCCAGCACAGCGTAAATTATTATTGTCTGCCATAGGAGCTGTCGATGTTCAGGATTCTAACCTTATAATCTTTGATTTAGAAAATAGTACACCACGTCTTCCTCACCAAATGGCTTTCCAGATTCCAGTGTTAGTAAAAAACAGACCTATTTTTCGGACTGTGATTGATGAGGGAGCTTCAACGTGTATTATGTCGATTCAGTGTTGGAAATCTCTTGGTTCTCCCACACTTAACCAATCTCCGACGATTCTAAAAGCTTTTGATGGTCGAGGTTTTCAACCTTATGGTATTTTGCAGGATTTACCCATAGGGGTCGAAGGTAAAATCGTTAATCTAGATGTGGAAGTGGTTGATGCCCCTCTAGATTACAACCTTCTTCTGGGTCGTAGTTGGTCCTACGCTATGACTGCTGTTGTCTCCTCGGTCTTTCGACTCATAAAATTTCCATATCAAGGAAAGATCGTGACAATAGATCAGTTAACTTATTTTTCGTCCGACCCAGCCTCTACAGAAACAATCCAGCATGTTGGTAAAACGACTATCCCTTATAAGGATGTTGGAGTAGGTTTGGTTAAAGATTCTGGTTTGCTAGGAACTTTTTCCTTTCCTCCTCCTAACGTATCGTCTTCTACTGCAAGTATTCATATGATTTCGTCAGACACTGTTATGTTTGATGATCCTTGGATTATTCCTTCAGAATCCGAGATAGATTCATTTGATGGCGTGATGCCCTTGAGTCCATTTGAAATTGCGTACCAGGCTGTACAGTCATTTTCTGACCCCTCTTCAACCGAAATTGATCCAATGAATGGGATCCAAGAGGAATCACTTTCTATATCTAGTTCAGTTACAACGACATTTCCTGAACTTGTTCATACAAATGAGAAAATTCGTGAGTTTTTGTCTGTTGATGATTTACCATGGGAAGATCTACATCACCGATCTTCATTTTTACCTGAATTAGATCATTTTGAAGATGATTTCGCTTCAATTTTTACTGCTGAATATGCCAAGGAACCTCAGAATCCATTGCAAAATCCTGATTCTGAGTTAAATTTGGAAAATATATCTAGAACGGTTCCAATTGAAATTTCAGTAAAACCAGGAATAATTGAAAACATTCATATAGGTGCTTGTTGTACAGATGAAGAAATTCAGACTTATAAAGCCCTATTTCAAGAATTCCGTGACGTGTTTTCCTGGTCTTATGAAGAAATGCCAGGAATTGATCCATCGATCGTAGTTCATGAAATTAAGACTTACCTGGATGCTAAACCTGTTCGTCAACGATTACGTCAAATTCATCCTAGAAAAGCTGCTGCTATAAAAACTGAAGTTGAAAAATTACTTCGAGCAGGATTCATTTATCCAATTCCTTTAACGGATTGGGTATCGAATATTGTTCCCGTGACTAAAAAACAAGGAACGATAAGAGTATGTATCGATTACAGGGATATTAATCGAGCGTGTCCAAAAGATAATTATCCAACTCCCTATATCGATCAAATAATTGATGATTGTGCTGGCAGTGAATTATTTTCCTTCATGGATGGTTTTTCCGGCTACAATCAAATAAACATACTCCCTGCAAATCAACCCAAAACAACTTTCATTTGTCCATGGGGAACGTTTGCTTATTGCAAATTACCTTTTGGACTAAAGAACGCTGGAGCAACTTTTCAAAGGGCTATGTCTTATGCATTTCATGACATTAAGCACATTGTTCAGCCATATCTCGATGATCTACCTGCTCATTCATTCAGTAGGGCCAATCATCCCACTCATTTACGAGCAATTTTTATGAGATGTAGGCATTATCGGATAAGGCTAAATCCGCATAAATGTGTTTTATGCGTAGAATCGGGTCGATTACTAGGATTTGTTGTCTCGAAAGTAGGCATTCGCGTCGATCCATCGAAGGTCGAAGCCATCGTTAAATTTCCTCATCCTTCGACTTTACGCCAACTCCAAAGTTTGCAGGGGAAAGCAAACTTTTTACGTAGATTTATTCCTAACTATGCTGAGCTTACAAAGGGTTTTACCCGGTTGTTGAAACAGGACATTCCGTTCTTTTGGGACGAGATCGCTGATCGATCTTTTGATGCACTTAAACACGCGTTGACCCATGCACCGTTATTGCATCCTCCCAACTACAACCAAGATTACATTTTGTACCTCGCCGCTTCTCATTCCACCATTGGGATGGTACTAGTTCAGGAAGATGAATCTCACAATGAACATGTGATTTATTATCTTAGTCGAAATCTGCATCCGACTGAAATCAAATACACACATGTGGAGAAATTGGCCTTGGCAGCTGTTCAAGCTGTCCAACGTTTTAGACATTACATCTTGTTACGTAAAACTACGGTAATTTCTAATTGCAACCCTATGATGTATATTTTGACCAAACAATTGCTAGGGGGAAAATATTCCAAATGGATAGTTATCCTGCAGGAATTTGACTTGGAATTTGAGAAATCCAAGGCAAATAAATCTTTGGTATTTGCGGAACTGATGTGTGATTTCCCCTCTACTGATACTGAAACAGTGGCAGAAGAGTCCATTGTGGACGAATCTTTGTTTCTTATCAGTACTCTTGATCCATGGTATGGGGATATTATTGTATATCTCCAAACCCAATCTTTTCGGCCTGAGATTTCACGAACTCAGTGACGGAAAATACGCTTCCAATCCCAACAGTATAATATCATTGGTGATACACTTTATCGACGTGGAGCGGATTCTGTTTTCCGACGTTGTCTAACTCATGAAGAAGCCGAAAAGGTGTTAAATGACTGCCATTCTGGAGCATGTGGCGGTCATATGTCTGGGTATGCCACAGCCCAAAATATATTGCGTGCAGGTTATTTATGGCCAACGTTGTTCAAAGATTGCATTTATGCGGTTCGGAAATGCCACAACCGTCAAATTTTTGATCGAAAAATGCGCGCGCCACCCGCTCCTCTTCACCCTATAATTGTTGTTGGTCCTTTCGCAAAATGGGGTATCGATTTTATCACATGTAACCCTCACTCGGCCGGGGGGCATGCCTATATTATTCTCGCAGTAGATTATTTTACGAAATGGGTCGAGGCGATGCCTACATATTCAGCTGACGGCAAGACTGCTGCAACATTCGTATTTAATCACATAATTGCTAGGTTCGGTGTTCCTCAAGCTATTATTACGGATCATGGAAGTCATTTTCGGAATGTCATGATGACTGAACTGACAGAACAACTTGGCCTACGCCACGATAGTTCCACTCCGTACTATCCGCAAGCCAATGGTTTGGTTGAAGCCATTAACAAAGTTTTAGTCACCATGATTAAACGAATCATTGGTATTCACAAGACGAATTGGAATTCCATGTTATTTTCAGCACTTTGGGCATATCGAACCTCAGTCAAAACATCAACGGGTTTCACTCCTTTTCAACTAGTTTACGGTTTGGAAGCTGTGTTGCCGATTGAATGCGAAATACCGTCACTAAAATTAGCCGTAGAATTACTTCCAGCTACGTCTGAAGAGGAGAAACGTTTCTTGTACTTGGCCCAATTAGATGAGAATCGACGAAATGCTGCAATAGCAAACGAGGCTCATGTTAAAAGGATAAAAGCTCAGTATGATAGAAATGTGACCCCTCGAAATTTTTCAGAAGGAGACCTAGTTTTACTTTATGATCAAGCTAACGAAAAGCTAGGAGCTGGGAAATTCGTGCCTATGTGGCATGGTCCTTACATTGTGAAACGAAAGTTAGCAAAAGGGGCCTATGAGTTGATAGATTTTGACGGTGTCCCTTTGGATAAACCCATAAATGGGCTTTATCTAAAGCGATATTATGCTTAAATGAGGTGTGGAGATTTTTGTTAGTTTAGATTTCTTTACTGCTGGTGTGTTTTAGATTAGAAAAGTGTGCCTAGTTTAGAAGTGTGCTTTTGTCACTATTCCTGCTTATCTGAGTTTTACTCTTGATATTGCAGATGTCGACGTCTCTTCAAACCTACATTGGTTTTGCTGATGGTGCTTGTCGTAGTACACGGAACATTTCTTCCGCAGCTTGGGTTATCTATTCACCCTCTGACGAGTTAGTATCCATGCATGGGGTAAACCTTGGTCAAACAACAAATAACATTGCCGAGTATAGTGCAGTGATTGAGTTATTATCTGAGTCCATATCATTTGGAATTCGGAGTTTGATTGTAAGGTTGGATTCTGAACTTGTTGTATTACATCTTAACAGGGTTTATACCATTAGAAATCCAGTGTTATTAAGGTTGTTTTTAAGAGTTCGTCTCTTGGAACGTGAGTTTGATTACATTGAATATCAGCATATTCCAAGACATTTAAATACATTAGCAGATTCAATTTCTTCTAGTATGATAAATAGACATTTGCAATAATCAAAAGTAGTAAAACAAACAACATTCACATATGTACATAGATAGCCGTCAAAATAGTGATATATCATAGTATAGGAGTGTGTTCAAAAAATATACATCATCTTCGATCATAGGTTGGAAACACCTTATGATCGGCAAAAATGATAATACAAAAGTCAAAAAATGAGTCTACACGATCATCCCATCACTGATGATGATCTCGATAAGAAACAACTGCCCGAGCCACCCTGCATAGGAACCTCCTGAAAGGTCCTGGGACTCCAATCACATATCTTTGTAGCCTGAGAGGGATGTCATCTATGCTGGTCTCTGGTATATCTAGAGTCAAGCGCTCTAGATGATGCTCCAAATCAGTCAAAATCTCTACTGATTGGCCTGCTGGGGCTGGTCCGGGCGCAACTGGTTGTCTCCTCTCGAAAGGTTGGAGATGAGCTGGTCGATGTGGACCCACGTCTGTATTCAAAAAAAATTTGGTTATTAGTTTTCTAAGACGATAAAAAACTAAAAAAATTAGAGCTTAGCAAACGTTGAAAAATAATTTTACCTGAATCATCCCACTGTTCCCCTGCAGGGAGAGTCATCTCTCTGTCACCGCGGAAATCTATCCCGGCATACGGAAAATCCTCTATCATAAAAACTTGGCGATCCAGCCAACGAAAATATGAAGAAGGGAATCGTACAATCTCAGTGCCCTCAATAGCATGACGGGCCATCAACGCGGACCAACGAACCATTCTCGGTTCTCGAGGTCGACCGGCATCAACAGCAATACTTTGTGGAGCTAATTGGGGGATCCTCTCCAGAGCAAAAGAAACGACGATGGATCCATATCCAAAGTTTTTCAGTTTCCCAGTCTTTGCTCTGGTAAGTTGGCCTTTTATATTAGCCAACACAGCTTCACACCAGTTAAAGATGGTGCCGCGAAAACAATCCACTGCAACACGCATTTGGGAACCAGTAGCCACATGAAGCGCGGCGCTCCCACGCAGTTTGGTAACAGTAAATGCTATAACTTTCAACTCAGGATGGATGATGTGTTTTATGTCAATCCGTTTTTCCCGAGGATTTGCCTGATCATTGCAAAATTCGAGTTGAAGACTAGCGACAGTCTGGCCACCTGGCCTAGTCCCAAACAAGGATACATGTTCGCCCCTCTTGGACAAACCAGTCAAAAAGTATATATCCTCCAGCTCAATTTCGAGCCGGTGGCCACCAATGAAGAAGCACTGGTCCTCCACGTTCCATCTGTTTACCAACCATGTCAAGAGCTCTACTTGTGCCCTCATGCCAGAGATAGCCCAAAATTTGTATAAGCCACATGCTTTTAATGCCCTTTGTGTGGGCAAATGGAGCATGACGGCTTCATCTACTTCCTCATGCTCTCGTTCTCGCCAGATAAGCATCTTGTTAATCCTACAATACAAAATAAGGCAAGTTAGAATGATCTTATTTGAAAAAATTTGGCAGATAAATGAGAAAACCATGCTTTAAAATTAACCGCGCGGGTACTGCACTCGCTCTTTGTAAACAGAGCGTAGGTCCGCACGCGGGCTGTGTGCCGGGTGCAGTACCCACGATTTTTTCCTTTTAGGAAAAAATCGGGGTCCGCAGGTAACCTGTGTCCCACCTGCGGACCCCGCGGGCGCATTTTTGAACCATTTTTTGCCCTAAAAAATCAAACTAAAGCCTAAAAACGAATTTCAAACGGATGAAAAACAAGATAAGGAGGTCGTGGATTACCTGGGACTGACGGTTTTTTATTCCAACGGACGAATTTTCCAGAATCTTCACGGGAACTTTTTTATCCAAAAGCTTTTTACTTTTCACTCTGGAACTGAACGGTAAAAATGAAATAGAAAAAGTCCTTTTTATAAGTTTTTTCGAATGGATGAATTTTTAATTTATTTATTTTTCACTTTAAAAAGGGTATTTTTGAAAGCATTTTTACTTATCTTAAATAGGTATGTGTAATGTTTCAAGTTTTTGTGCAGAAATTGGATTTTTCAGGAGAATTGATCATTTTTCAACAAAGAGCATACTTTTATCACTTTTTCGGACTCTTTCAAAAATTTACGAAAAAGAGAAACATTGGAGTTCTCTTTTAAGCCCTTTTCAGACTCTCTAAACATGAAAATATTGCCGAGCACTTGATTATTCGAACTCGTTAAAGTAAATGAATGATCGTCCTTTCAGTATAAGTTTACCCCTTTTACGGACTGAAATGGACTATTTACGAAAAATGTATACGTTGACTAATTACGGTCAATAGAGTTCTCTCCCGCATTATTTTATCCTTTTTTGGGCTCGAGAGACTAAATTTACGAAAAAGTACACCCACAGAGTTTTCTTAAGTTTTTCTTCTGACTCCCTAAAACTGAAAAACACCGAGTTTCTCCTATACTGGACTCGTTAAAACTTAACAGTAAAGGACCTGTTTAATTTTCAACAGGAGCGAACCACTCCTTCTTAGGGTTCGAATATCAAACTAAGTTGGACTCATCCGAAGGATGAGCTTATAATCAAGAAAATGTTATCCTCCTCAAGCTTGTCAAAAATAAAGAGGTACTTGCCAGAAATGGTGGGGGAAAAAGAGAGAAAAATGGGCGTGTTTGTTGTATTTTAAATTTTTCGAAAACTCAGTCAACCACTCTTGGACACGACACTTATATTCACCTGGGTTGGGAAATCCTTTGCCTAACAGTTAATCAAACCACATTGAAAAGTCTTCAGCTGGTTTCTGGGTATTAGCTTTGGGTCAATTGTCACCAAGCCATCTGCAGTGTCGTTATGTGTCCAAGAGAACAGTTCAAATAAACCATTCATCTGCAAAATATCTGTCATCCATCTTTTGACCATCCCTGAGTCAGTCCTTGCCAATATATTTTCAAAACTTGATCTATGATTTCATGTTGTGGGCTTGCCTACGACAGATCACTTTCTATCGACATCAGCACATTATCTAGGAAGTTGATCCAGAAATTGTCAGTACCTTGAAATATGCATGCCTCAATGGCAGGTTTCTCGCTTTCGACATCATTGACCTTCGATCGAATGATTTCGTGAAATGTTCGACTTCAGCTCATTCATTCACATTTCATGGATTGTACTGGGTACTTTGAGAGCCATTGACATTACTGGTGGTTTCTCTCACACTTGTTAACAGTTCACATCATTGACTGGTAATCAAGTGGTTTCTACCATGTTCGACTTCAACACATTTATTCACATGGATAGAATTGTACTAGTTCGAGATGCGGAAATCAAGACCCTGGATCTAGTTTCCACCATCCAGGCTGCGAGGAATTTTGTTGTCATCTATACAGTAGACTATTTATAAACAGATGGCTACGTCCATACTGTGTCTACATATATCTGTACTATGATGTATTCAAAATCATTCCTGTATCAGAACGATTTCAGTTAGTTTATAGTTAGTTTTTATCTGAGTATGGGAATGCCTACCTCAGTGATGACATATATATGTATATATTTTTCATTGAATGTTTTTACAGGTTCCGACTGGGGTTTCCACAGGATGATCTTTGAAATGATAAAGTATTGCACTCTTCATATATGACAGACTACAGCTTCATCTATTCCAGACTTTGCACTTTAGGCGGCAATTTGTTACACTAAAAATATGTCATCCTGACATTTTACTATGAGTATGAGGCTCATTATTACTCCTGAATTCCTCTATTTTACCAAGTCTAACGTATACGCTCATGTCAAGCTTTCGAAAATCGGAGAAAAGTTCTAAAATCCCCTAAATATTGGTATCGCACTTTCTCTATTCATTACACCAGAGTCCCCGCACCTAAAGTTCGGCACTCAACGGAACCATACCGCACGTTCTTTGTGTCATGGGTGCGGACCTCGCCAAAACTCAAGGAGAGAAAGTAAAGACAAAAAGTAGTTTAGGATAAATTCTAAAAGATTCTAGTTAGGAATTTTCGGGAATGGATCCTTTGAAGGTTCATCCCTGCTTGATGGAGCTAACCCTTGATATAAGGAGCTAATCCCTTTGAAGGAGGATTCTATCCCTTCATATTTGGAGCAAAGAAACCTCCTCTTTCCACTATAAAAAGAAGAGGCCTTGGGTAACAGCCAGTCTTGAAGTTAAATCTTGTTGAGATTCAAACTCGATTAACTAAGACTCTGTGAGGTTAAATCACTCATCTCTGTCTTGGTTCAAAAGAGTGCAATGCTTGTCAATTAGAAGAGATTCTGCTTGGGACCCAGAGGAAGACTTGACATCAAGACACGGAGTTGTAAGGTTTCTTTATTTGAAGTTCTTCGTACTCTCATTTCTCTCATTAAACTGTCCATTTATGGTTTATTTCATAAATTCCTTGATCATTGCCCTGATGAGTTTGGTTTATAATAATGTCTATCTGAGTCTTTGTCCTTAATCTTTTTGCTTGTTTGTATTTGCTTGATTCACGAGGGGCTAACTCGGTGCACGGGAAGGACCAGATCAAGCAGGCGGATATAGGTAGGCCTTACACCTATATAGTGTTTTATGAATCTTATATAGCAAGAGAGAGATTAGTATAATTGGTATTTGTTGCTAGTTACTTTTAGTGCCTAGAGATCGTGCTTTCAGCAGAGACGGATTAATCTACACAACAAAATGGCGACTCATTTGGGGATAGAACTTGTTGTTTTGGTTCTCTTTTATTTTGATTTGAAACATTTTTCTGATTTTGATTGATACATATCTATACGGGTAATTTAGATTTTCTTTGTTTTGAAAATTTAGAAATATTTTAATTTTTTTCTATAATTTTTCCTAGGACACTCTGCCTTACTTTGGCAGTCGGGCGGGGTACACTTTATTATGAGATACGGTGGGGACCGCGCTATTGTCAAATGCGGTTACATGGATACTGTAAAATTTTTAAAAACCTCTAGATTTCTTTTTCTAGTTGTGCAGATCTTGGTTACTTGAGGTGATTATTGTTTACATCAAAATTTTTTTGTGAATGAACTCAACGGTGTTGATGTTTTGATGATTTTCTGGGAAGACACAGGTTTGGATTGTTTTTTTCCACTTGGTCTTTGTAGCGATTTGAACTCTTGACAATTTGGGTATCTCAGTTACATTGATCTTTTTATGCTTTTGAATCTCGGCTTGTTAGCTGGCAGAAACATCTATATTGAGAAATTAAGCCTTTTTGTTTCTTGGCAAATCTTGAAAAAACTTGGTTCAAAAGTTTTGAATTTCATTTTATAAAAACATACATTTTGAGTGTTTTTGATGTTTGTTTGTTATTAGAACGAATAGATTCTTAGTTCTTCGAACAACTAAGGAAAACATTCATAAAAAAAAATCTTAAAAGCTTTTACTCAATTTAGATTTTAGATCTCAAGATTAGATTTTGTAGTTTGAGTAGTTTTAGTTTTGTAACTTTCTTTCGAAGAAAAAATTGTTTTGTAGCTTCTAGGTTGGAAAGAAAAAGGATTTTTCTTGTGAGATTTGATAGTTTATTAAAAAGACAATACTTTCTTTCAATCACTCTTCATGTTTAAAAAAAAGGAATTAAAAGGATTGCATTCTCTAACTCTTTAAATTTACATAGCAAGTTCTGTTGAAAAAAAATTGAATATCATCATAGGTGCATTTTAGTGTTTTGGAACTCGAGTCTTCACATCCAAAGTTCATTTCTTTTCCATTGACTTAAGAAACAACTCCTAAAAGTAACGCTTAATTTTAAAATTCATCTAGTAATATTTTTATTTCTAGGGCTCTTATCTCAACATAGCTTAGGCTAGTATCTTGTGATGAGAGTAATTAACTCTCCAAGATAGCTAAAACAAACAAGTAGACGAATCTTGTGGTAGGAAGAATTCCAATTGTTGCATGTATGTATCGGAAGCTCCTCTTAAAGGAGTTAAGCACGAGATCATATCGAACATTGAGAGTGACGATCCTTCCTCATTGGGAACGATGTACGTATTAAACGGTAAACCTCGGATAGACCATTGTCGAGGAGCCTAGAGGTCACTTGTCGGTAAACCTTGAATTATTTCAAGGAGCCTTTAAGAGAGGATTGAGCTTTGTTACTCTTGCGTGTGTATCGAATCGTAAAACTGTTCCCAGTATATTTGTTTCGGTTAATTGTATGAGCCATAATCTTTAGGATTCTTTCCTAAGGTGACGGTGGAGGGAAGATCCCCTTTGTACAGGAACAAACGTCGACTAGACTCACTTGTAGTCTCTGGGAGTTCTCTTCACTCGAGATAGTTTTGTGAAGAAACTTGTGCAGTCACATTTCATTAAGCGAGAGGTTGTCGCGGTAGGCATTCCATGGCCACTTTTCGTGTTAAAATTCTCACTAAGTTGGATTTCATCACCAGCTAGTGTTTTTAGTACGGAAAGTTACTGTTTATTAATGGTTTGAACTCTTAGATTTTTAAGCGAATAGGATTCAATTGTTTGTTTCTTATAGACTTTAGGTGTTTAATTGAAATTTTTCTTTGTTTGTGTGTGATTAGATAATTTTTAATCGTGGCCGAAATTGCCAAGACAATCGATTTGAATATTCACCAAGTCAGCAGAAGGGCTTTCGAGCTCGGGTACCACGGTGGCCGTAGGCTTAGGTCAATGGAAGTTGAAAGATCGGATAGTTATACATCATGATCATCGAATCCCTACAACAGAATACATTCAAGAGCGGATTTTAGTTTACGAGGATTCTTGAAAATATTTCTCCTTCTATTGAATTGTCAAAACTGAAATCTGAACTGGCCAGATCTTGCATTGTAGAGAACGTCTCATGGGATTTATCACGAACTTCTAGTGATCTAAGGTTCACCTAGGGTAAGAAATATTATTACAGAAAATCTTCCCTCTGGACTTATTTTTATTGAAGAACTTACTAATCCAGACGAAGACATATCTCTTCCCAACTCCCCTCAATCGTTAAATCTTAGGGAGTGTGAATCTATTTTCTACAGCCCCATTCGAAATAATCCTTGGTATCTCTCTTTAACAGATTTTTTAGAGAATCCGGGTCTTGCTTTTTATCCACCTCGAATTCCATTTCATCCTACACCCAGAGGTTATTATCCGTCATCTTTTATGGCCGGAGAGTCATCCATGTTTTCTCAAACGCCGGAATCATTTTTACATGGTGGTCCTTCTGTTCCTTCGAGATATCAGTCTTTGTCTGGTACTTTCTCGGGAGCAACTCCTCAACCCATCGAAAACGTGTTATCATCTGGTCTTGATGGACTTAAAATTGAAACGTCGAACGCAGAGCAAATTTTTATGATGTCTGGTAATATTCCCAATCCTCAAACTCAAGGCAGTCAGTTTCCTTCTGGGGGACATCCTCAGGGAACTCAGTTACCGCCTGGGGGGCAACCTCAGGGTAGTCAGTTACCGCCTGGGGGGCAACCTCAAGGTAGTCAGTTACCACCCGGGGCACAACCTCAAGGTAGCTTTTTCCCAGGACAAACTGTGGATTCATATTATTTTGGGGGGCAACCCCAAGGACAGTACATACCTCAAGGGTATCAACCTTCAGGACAGTACATACCTCAGGGACAACCCCAAACTCAATATGCTCCTCAGGGTCCTCAACAACCTCAGCTTCAGTACGCGCCTCAGGGTTATCAACCTCAAGGGCAGTACCCAATTCAAGGTTACCAATAGCCTTTTGGTCAACTATCTGTTCAAGGAGCCAGAAATTTACCTCTTAATTATCAACCCTACGTTCAACCAGGTTATGGTCCTTATGTTCAACCTTCTACGGGACAATACCCCGGAATGATGGTGTGGGATCCGTCCCAATATCAACAGCCTTTACAGCCTAATGTGCAGTTGCCTTATCAACTTGGCCAACCATTGGTTTCTGGTTCAACCCAGCAACCGGTCCAACCAGCTATTCAAACTCCTGCACCTAGTTCAGTTCAGCAGACTCGGCCTAGTACACCTCAGACTCTGCCTCAAACCGCTGCAACGTCTGTTCAACCTGTCACACCTGTTTCTGGAGTATCTGTAGCCCCGAGTTCGGCTACCCCTGTATCCGTGCAAATTCCTCAAGTCTCTGTACCTCAGTCAGGACCTTCAGTTCAGACTTCAGTTCAGATACCTATAGGACAAACCGGTACAAGTACAGTTGTTACAAGTCAACCTCAATTTACGTATCAACCATACCAGGGACAGCTGCAATTCGGTCCCTATGTACAGAATCCAAGCTATCAGTATCAACTGTACCCTGGTTATACTTATCAACAACCTCAGTATGGTCCGGTTCATCCTGGTTATCCGGGAGGTTACACAATACCTAATGCAAATCCGATTCCTAGTTATCCTGGGTATCCGCCTCCTGGATCTGCTTTGGCTTCTCAAGGTTTTCGCGACCCTAACCGTCAATTACCGTTTATCGCAACTTTGGACTTACCTGATTTGACGCACCTTACAAATGATCCCATTTTTTATTATCAGAACTGGCCGCCAATGCCTCATAATTTGCCCAGTGATATACCAAAATTTGAAGGTAAGTCAGGAGAGGATCCATCGAATCATGTTATGACTTATCACCTTTGGTGTGCATCTAATTCAATCATTGATGATTCGATTCGCTTACGTCTTTTCCAAAGAACCCTTATAGGTCTTGTAGCCAAGTGGTACATTGAGTTGCCACGAGGCTCGTTTCGTAATTTTAGTCAGTTAGCAACATATTTCTTAACTCATTTCCAGTTGCCTGTCAGATACGACAACGACACAAAATTATTAACTTCGCTAAAACAATCTACGTCCACGTATATTTCTGATCATATTCATGAATGGCGACGTAGACGACGTTAGGTGAAAGTTTATATTCCGAATCAAATTTTGGCAGAATGGTTTGTTAAATCATTGTTACGCAAGATCACTAAAGATGTAGCTAAGGCTGGTGTTGTTACTGAAGAGAAAGTAATTGCTCAGGCTCAATACCTTGACCTCGTTTATACACAGTTAGGTACTCTACATGAAAAAATCCAAGATCTTCCAAAACAAGGTCAAATAGCTGCTGCTCCTTCAGGGTCTCATGCTGCTGACGGTATGATCGATACAGTCAATTCTAAAAGCAAGAAGAAATCCTCAAAGAATTCTTATCCAATTATAACTTTACCTGATTCCCCGAAAGGAGAATCCTCTCTTGAAATTTCTGCTGACATTCATGTTGTTGAAACATCTATGACAAAAACAAAATCCGGTGGTAAAAAGAAGGGGAGGAACAAAAACAAAAAGAATTCGAAAGAGAAAACAGATAAAGATGAATCCAATGATGAAAAACATAAACCTCGCTATCCTTGTTTCATTTGTGAACAAGATCATTTCACAAAAGAATGTCCATATCGAGACGAAGTTACGAAACTCGTTAAAGGATCACAACAACCTGCTGTCTTGAAGGATCCTTTTCCAGTTCAAGATAGTAAAATGATTGGTTCTTCCTCGACTACTTTATAAGAGCCTATTATGATGATGTCTCATGTAAGGATTGCGACGCGATCGCAAGATTAGGGTTCTAAGAATCCTATTGATGGCAAAGAAGCAGAGTCTTCTAATGCGAATACATCAAATACAACTCCTCCTGTTTCCGGTCCGCTACAGATCGAGAAACAAAATCTAGACTTGATAATCAAACCGCCTGCTAAAGGTGTTCTTCGTAAATCATCTTTCAATCCACATGCGAGAGCTGCTCAGAATTACAACATTGTTGAAGACTTAGCTGTTTCTCCTTCAGCGATGTCGGCTTTGGAAGTGCTGCAATCGTGTCCAGCACAGCGTAAATTATTATTGTCTGCCATAGGAGCTGTCGATGTTCAGGATTCTAACCTTATAATTTTCGATTTAGAAAATAGTACACCACGTCTTCCTCACCAAATGGCTTTCTAGATTCCAGTGTTAGTCAAAAACAGACCTATTTTTCGGACTGTGATTGATGAGGGAGCTTCAACGTGTATTATGTCGATTCAGTGTTGGAAATCTCTTGGTTCTCCTACACTTAACCAATCTCCGACGATTCTAAAAGCTTTGTATGGTCGAGGTTTTCAACCTTTTGGTATTTTGCAGGATTTACCCATAGGGGTCGAAGGTAAAATCGTTAATCTAGATGTGGAAGTGGTTGATGCCCCTCTAGATTACAACCTTCTTCTGGGTCGTAGTTGGTCCTATGCTATGACTGCTGTTGTTTCTTCGGTCTTTTGACTCATAAAATTTCCATATCAAGGAAAGATCGTGACAATAGATCAGTTAACTTATTTCTCGTCCGACCCAGCCTCTACAGAAACAATCCAGCATGTTGGTAAAACGGCTATCCCTTATAAGGATGTTGGAGTAGGTTTGATTAAAGATTCTGGTTTACTAGGAACTTTTTCCTTTCCTCCTCCTAACGTATCGCTTTCTACTGCAAATATTCATATGATTTCGTCAGACACTGTTATGTTTGATGATCCTTGGATTATACCTTCAGAATCCGAGATAGATTCATTTGATGGCGTGATGCCCTTGAGTCCATTTGAAATTGCGTACCAGGCTGTACAGTCATTTTCCGACCCCTCTTCAACCGAAACCGATCCAATGAATGGGATCCAAGAGGAATCACTTTCTATATCTAGTTCAGCTACAACGACATTTCCTGAACTTGTTCATACAGATGAGCAAATTCGTGAGTTTTTGTCTGTTGATGATTTACCATGGGAAGATCTACATCACTGGTCTTCATTTTTAACTGAATTAGATCATTTTGAAAATTTTTTCGCTTCAATTTTTACTGTTGAATATGCCAAGGAACCTCAGAATCCATTGCAAAATCCTGATTCTGAGTTAAATTTGGAAAATATATCTAGAACGGTTCCAATTGACATTTCAATAAAACCAAGAATAATTGAAAACATTCATATAGGTGCTTGTTGTACAGATGAAGAAATTCAAACTTATAAAACCCTATTTCAAGAATTCCGTGACGTGTTTGCCTGGTCTTATGAAGAAATGCCAGGAATTGATCCATCGATCGTCGTTCATGAAATTAAGACTTACCCGGATGCTAAACCTGTTCGTCAACGATTACGTCAAATTCATCCTAGAAAAGCTGCTGCTATAAAAACAAAAGTTGAAAAATTACTTCGAGCAGGATTCATTTATCCAATTCCCTTAACGGATTGGGTATCGAATATTGTTCCTGTGACTAAAAAACAAGGAACGATAAGAGTATGTATCGATTATAGGGATATTAATAGAGCGTGTCCAAAAGATAATTATCCAACTCCCTATATCGATCAAATAATCGATGATTGTGCTGGCAGTGAATTATTTTCCTTCATGGATGGTTTTTCCGGATACAATCAAATAAACATACTTCCTGCAGATCAACCTAAAACAACTTTTATTTGTCCGTGGGGAACGTTTGCTTATTGTAAACTACCTTTTGGACTAAAGAACGCTGGAGAAACTTTTCAACGGGCTATGTCTTATGCATTTCATGACATTAAGCACATTGTCCAGCCATATCTCGATGATTTACCTGCTCATTCATTACGTAGGGCCGATCATCCCACTCATTTACGAGCAATTTTTATGAGATGTAGGCATTATCAGATAAGGCTGAATCTGCATAAATGTGTTTTCTGCGTAGAATCGGGTCGATTACTGGGATTTGTTGTCTCAAAAGCAGGTATTCGCGTCGATCCATCGAAGGTCGAAGCCATTGTTAAATTGCCTCCTCCTTCGACTTTGCGCCAACTCCAAAGTTTGCAGGGGAAAGAAAACTTTTTACGTAGATTTATTCCTAACTATGCCGAGCTTACAAAGGGTTTTACCCGGTTGTTGAAACAGAACATTCCGTTCTTTTGGGACGAGATCGTTGATCGATCTTTTGATGCACTTAAACACGTGTTGACCCATGCACCGTTATTGCATCCTCCCAACTACAACCAAGATTACATTTTGTACCTCGCTGCTTCTCATTCCACCATTGGGATGGTACTAGTTCAGGAAGATGAATCTCACAATGAACATGTGATTTATTATCTTACTCGAAATCTGCATCCGACTGAAATCAAATACACACATGTGGAGAAATTGGCCTTGGCAGCTGTTCAAGCTGTCCAACGTTTTAGACATTACATCTTGTTACGTAAAACCACAGTAATTTCTAATTGCAACCCCATGATGTATATTTTGACCAAACAATTTCTAGGGGGAAAATATTCCAAATGGATAGTTATCCTGTAGGAATTTGACTTGGAATTTGAAAAATCCAAGGCAAAGAAATCTTTGGTATTTGCGGAACTGATGTGCGATTTCCCCTCTACTGATACTGAAACAGTGGCAGAAGAGTCCATTGTGGACGAATCTTTGTTTCTTATCAGTACACTTGATCCATGGTATGGGGATATTATTGTTTATCTCCAAACCCAATCTTTTCGGCCTGATATTTCACGAACTCAGCAACGGAAAATACGCTTCCAATCCCAACAGTATAATATCATTGGTGATACACTTTATCGACGTGGAGAGGATTCTGTTTTCCGACGTTGTCTAACTCATGAAGAAGCTGAAAAGGTGTTAAATGACTGCCACTCTGGAGCATGTGGCGGTCATATGTATGGGTATGCCACAGCCCAAAAGATATTGCGTGCAGGTTATTTCTGGCCAACGTTGTTCAAAGATTGCATTTATTCGGTTCAGAAATGCCACAACTGTCAAATTTTTGATCGGAAAATGCGTGTGCCACCCACTCCTCTTCACCCTATAATTGCTGTTGGTACTTTCGCGAAATGGGTTATCGATTTTATTACATGTAACCCTCACTCGGCTGGGGGGCATGCCTATATTATTCTAGCAGTAGATTATTTTACAAAATGGGCCGAAGCGATGCCTACATATTCAGCTGACGGCAAGACTGCTGCAACTTTTGTATTTAATCACATAATTTCTAGGTTCGGTGTTCCTCAAGCTATTATTACGGATCATGGAAGCTGGTTTTCTAATGTCATGATGATCGAAATGACACTAAAATTTTTGATATTACCATTTACGCTCCACTCCATTTACCATGGTAAGCCAATGGTCCGTTGAAGCTATTAAAAAGTTTTAGCTACCATGATTAAACGAATCATTGGTATTCACAAGACGAATCGACATTCCATGTTATTTTCGCCGCTTTGGGCATATTTAACCTCGGGCTGAACACACCAAGCCTCAATTTTCAACCTGTTTATCGTTTGGAAGCCGTGCGTTTTATTGAATGCGAAACACCGTCACTAAAATTAGCCGAGAATCATTTCCAAAACGTCCAAGAGGAGAAACGTTTGCACTCGTTCCACCAGATGAGAACGACGAAATGTCGCAATAGCAAACGAGGCTCATGTTAAAAGGATAAAAGCCTGGGACAGACAGAAGTGTGACCCCTAAAATTTTTCGACCCGACCTAGTTTTACTTTATGATCAAGCTAACGACAAGCTAGGAGCTGGAAAATTCGTGCCTATGTGGCATGGTCCTTATATTGTTAAACGAAAGTTAGCAAAAGGGGCCTATGAGTTGATAGATTTTGACGGTGTCCCTTTGGATAAACCCAGAAATGGGCTTTATCTAAAGCGATATTATGCTTAAACGAGGTGTGAAGATTTTTGTTAGTTTATATTTCTTTACTGCTGGTGTGTTTTAGATTAGAAAAGTGTGCCTAGTTTAGAAGTGTGTTTTTTCACTATTCCTGCTTATCTGATTTTTACTCTTGATATTGCAGATGTCGACGTCTCTTCAAACCTACATTGGTTTTGCTGATGGTGCTTGTCGTAGTACATGGAACATTTCTTCCGCAGCTTGGGTTATCTATTCGTCCCTCTCAACCCAAAATCATCTCATGCATGCAAGCTTCGTCAAACAAAAAAATAACACTCGCTTATATAGCAGCGTTGATTGAGTTATTGTTCCTAGTCTACATCATTTGGAATTCGGAGTTTGATTGCGGTTGGATTCTTAAACTTGTTTTATTACACTAACAGATTTACACTATTAGAAATCTGTTATTAGGAACATGGAGAGTTCGTCTCTTGGAACGTGAATTTGATTACATTGAATATCAGCATATTCCAAGACATTTAAATACATTAGCAGATTCAATTGCTTCTAGTATGATAAATAGACATTTGCAATAATCAAAAGCAATAAAACAAACAACATTCACATATGTACACAGATAGCCCGCAAATAGTGATATATCATAGTATAGGTATGTTTTCAAAAAATATACATCGTCTTCGATCATAGGTTGGAAACACCTTATGATCGGCAAAAATGATAATACAAGAGTAAAAAATATGAGTCTACACGATCATCCCATCACTGATGGTGATCACGATAACAAACCACTGTCCGAGCTACCCTGCATAGGAACCTCCTGAAAGGTCCCGGAACTCCAATCACATATCTTTGCAGCCTGGAGGAATGTCATCTATGCTGGTCTCTGGAATATCTAGAGTCAAACGCTCTAGATGATGCTCCAAATCAGTCAAAATCTCCACTGATTGGCCTGCTGGGGCTGGTGCGGGCGCAACTGGTTGTCTCCTCTCGTAAGGTTGGAGATGAGCTGGTCGATGTGGACCCACATCTGTATTCAAAAACTTTTGGTTATTAGTTTTCTAAGACGATAAAAAATTAAAAAAATTAGAACTTAGCAAACGTTGAAAAATAATTTTACCTGAATCATCCCACTGTTCCCCTGCAGGGAGAGTCATCTCTCTGTCACCGTGGAAATCTATCCCGACATACGGAAAATCCTCTATCACAAAAACTTGGCGATCCAGCCAACGAAAATATGAAGAAGGGAATCGCACAATCTCAGTACCCTCAATAGCATGACAGGCCATCAACGCGGACCAACGAACCATTCTCGGTTCTCGAGGTCGACCGGCATCAACAGAAATACTCTGTGGAGCTAACAAGGGGATCCTCTCCAGAGCAAAAGAAACAACAATGGATCCATATCCAAAGTTATTCAGTTTCCCATTTTTTGCTCTGGTTAGTTGGCCTTTTACATTGGCCAACACAGCTTCACACCAGTTAAAGATGGTGCCGCGATAACAGTCCACGACAATGCGCATTTGGGAACCAGTAGCTACATGAAGCGCAACACTCCCACACAGTTTGGTAACAGTAAAAGCTATAACTTTCAACTCAGGATGGATGATGTGTTTTATGTCAATCCGTTTGTCCCGAGGATTTGCCTGGTCATTGCAGAATTCTAGTTGGAGACTAGCGACAGTCTGGCCACCTGGCCTAGTCCCAAACAAAGAAACATATTCGCCCCTCTTGGACAAACCAGTCAAGAAATATATATCTTCCAGCTCAATTTCGAGCCGGTGACCACCAATGAAGAAGCACTGGTCCTCCACGTTCCACCTGTTTACCAACCATGTTAAGAGTTCCACTTGTGCCCTCATGCTAGAGATGGCCCAAAATTTGTATAAACCACATGCTTTTAATGCCCTTTGTGTGGGAAAATGAAGTATGGCGGCTTTATCCACTTCCTCATGCTCACGTTCTCTCCAGATAAGCATCTTGTTAATCCTACAATACAGAACAAGGCAAGTTAGAATAGTTTTATTTGAAAATTTTTGGCAAATAAATGAGAAATCATTGTTTTAAAATGGACCGCGCGGGTACCGCACCCGCTCTTTGTAAACAGAGCGTAGATACGCATGCAAGCTGTGTACCGGGTGCGGAACCCATGACTTTTTCTTTGTAAGAAAAAGTCGGGGTCCGCAGGTAACATGTGTCCCACATGCGGACCCTGCGGGCGAAATTTTTTAACTATTTTTGCCTAAAAAATTCAAACTAAAGCCTAAAAACAAATTTGAAACAGATGAAAAACAAGATAGAGAGGTTGTGGATTACCTGGGACTGACGGTTCTCAATTCCAACGGACGAATTTTCCAGAATCTTCACAGGAACTTTCTTACCCAAAAGCTTTTTACTTTTCACTCTGAAACTGAACGGTAAAAATGAAATTGAAAAAGTCCTTTTTATAAGTTTTTTCGAATGGATGAATTTTTAATTTATTTATTTTTCACTTTAAAAAGGGTATTTTTGAAAGCATTTTTACTTATCTTAAACATGTATGTGTAATGTTTTAAGTTTTTGTGCAGAAACTGGATTTTTCAGGTGAACTGATCGTTTTTTCAACAAAGAGCATACTTTTATCACTTTTTCGGACTCTTTCAAAAATTTTACGAAAAAGCGAAACCTTGGAGTCCTCTTTTAAGCCCTTTTCAGACTCTCTAAATATGAAAATATTGCCGAGTACTTGACTATTCGAACTCGTTAAAGTAAATGAACAATCGTCCCTTCAGTATAAGTTTACCCCTTTTACGGACTGAAATGGACTATTTACGAAAAAGGTATACGTTGACTAAATACGGTCAATAGAGTTCTCTCCCGCATTATTTTATCCTTTTTTCGGGCTCGAGAGACTAAATTTACGAAAAAGAACACCCATGGAGTTTTCTTAAGTTTTTCTTCTGACTCCCTAAAACTGAAAAACACCGAGTTTCTCCTATACTGGACTCGTTAAAACTTAACAGTAAAGGACCTGTTTAATCTTCAACAGGAACGAACCACTCCTTCTTAGGGTTCGAATTTTAAACTAAGTTGGACTCATCCAAAGGATGAGCTTATAACCAAGCAAATGTTATCCTCCTCAAGCTTGTCAAAAATAAAGAGGTACTTGCCAGAAATGGTGGGGGAAAAAGAGAGAAAAATGGGCGTGTTTGTTGTATTTTAAATTTTCGAAAATTCAGTCAACCATTCTTGGACACGACACTTTCATTTACCTGGGTTGGGAAGTCCTTTGCCTAACAGTTAATCAAACCACATTGAAAGTCTTCAGCCGGTTTCTGGGTATTAACTTTGGGTCAATCGTTACCAAGCCATCTGGAGTGTCATTATGTGTCCAAGAGAACAGTTCAAATAAACCATTCATCTGCAAAATATCTGTCATCCATCTTTTGACCATCCCTGAGTCAGTCCTTGCCAATATATTTTCAAAACTTGATCTATGATTTTGTGTTGTGGGCTTGCCTACGACAGATCACTTTCTATCGACATCAACACATTATCTAGGAAGTTGATCCAGAAATCGTCAGTACCTTGAAATCTGCATGCCTCAATGGCAGGTTTCTTGCCTTCGACGATAGGTTGCATCATTGACCTTCGATCGAATGATTCCGTGACATGTTCGACTTCAGCTCATTCATTCAAATTTCATGGATTGTACTGAGTACTTTGAGAGCCATTGACATTACTGGTGGTTTCTCTCACACTTGTTAACAGTTCACATCATTGACTGGTAATCAAGTGGTTTCTACCATGTTCGACTTCGACACATTCATTCACATGGATAGAATCGTACTGGTTCGAGATGCGGAAATCAAGACCCCGGATCTAGTTTCCACCATCCAGGCTGCGAGGAATTTTGTTGTCATCTATACAGTAGACTATTTATAAACAGATGGCTGCATCCATACTGTGTCTACATATATCTGTACTATGATGTATTCAAAATCGTTCCTGTATCAGAACAATTTGAGTTAGTTTCTAGTTAGTTTTAATCTGAGTATGGGAATGCCTACCTCAGTGATGACATATATATGTATATATTTTGCATTGAATGTTTTTACAGGTTCCGACTGGGGTGTCCACAGGATGATCTTTGAATTGATAAAGTACTGCACTCTTCATATATGACAGACTTCAGCTTCATCTATTCCAGACTTTGCACTTTAGGGGGAAATTTGTTACACTAAAAACTGTCATCCTGACATTTTACTATGAGTATGAGCTCATTATTACTCATACTTCCTCCTTTTGCAAGTCTAACATATCATCTCCTCATGTCAAGCTTTCAAAATCAGAGAAAAGTTCCTAAAAATCCCCTAAACATTGGTGTCGCACTTTCTCTATTCATTTCCTGCGGTCCCGCACCTAATGTTAAGCTTGCCTGTGGAAGCATACCGCACGTTCTTTGTGTTATGGGTGCGGACCTCTGTAAAACTCAAAAAGGCAAGAAAATAAAGATAAAAAGTTGATTTCAGATGAATTCTAGAAGATTCTAGATGGGAATTTTTGGGAATGGATACGCTTTGAGAAGGTTCATGCATCCCTCACTTGATGGAGCTAACCCCTTGATGTAAGGAGCTAATCCCTTTGAAGGAGGATTCTATCCCTTAATATTTGGAACAAGAAACCTCCTCTTTTCCACTATAAAAAGAGGCCTTGGGTAGCCTCAAAAGGAGTTCAAGCTTAAGATATTTGAAGTTAAATGCTGTTGAGATTCAGACTCAGTTAACTAAGACTTTCTGTGAGGTTAAATCACTCATCTCTATCTGTCTTAGTTCAAAGAGTGCAATGCTTGTAAAATTAGAAGAGATTCCTGCTTCGGACCCCAGGAAGACCTGCACAACATCAAGGCACAGGTTGTAAAGGTTTTCTTTATTTGAAGTTAATACAAATATACTCATTTCTCTCATTAAACTGTCTATTTATGGTTTATTTCATAAATTCCTTGATCATTATGATGAGTATGGTTTATAATAATGTCTATACAGGTGCTGCGTAATCTTTTTGCTTGTTTGTGACTGCAGATTCACGAGGAACGTTCTTTCAGTGCACGGGAAGGATTTCAACGAAATCAAGCAAGCACTGGACATAAGGTAGGCCTTACACCTATATAGTGTTTTTATGAATCTTATATGCTTAGAGAGAGATTAGTATAATTGGCTGTTTGTTGCTAGTTACTTTTAGTACTAGAGAGATCGGTCTTGTCCGCAAGACGGATTAATCTACACAACACTATAATAAGGTTTTATAAGGTTTAAACCCTCCTCTTTCACTTCTAAGCCTCGTTTCATGTGTTAAGCCCTCCATTAGCCTATTTAGCCCTTTTCTTCCCTCCAAGATGCAAACTCAGCACTCTTTCAATTAGAATTAAGTCATGAATAGCTTAGTTGCATGAATAGAAGCATGATAGATAGACCATAGGATAAGTAGAGTGAATTTAGCCGTTTGGCCAAGTTAAGTGTGGTTTAGAATTAGTTTCCTTTCTGCCGTTTATTTTCAGCAAGTTAAATTAGTTTCCTTTTTTTCATTTCTTTTCTGCAAATTAAAGTAGTTTCATTCTCGTTATTTATTTTCAAGAATTTAGTTTAGTTTCTTTTCTATCATTTCCTTTTAGCAATTTAATTTTCAGTTTTTATCATAGTTTAAGAAATAGCACCCTTTCGTAAAGCAGAAGAGGATGACATGAATAGAGTGCATCTGTTGTGTATATAGCACTGTCACCCCCAAGTTTGTACGAACCCTAGGTTGATAAAGTAGGGAAGCCCCTGGGAGTCGCAACACTCTTGGTGCAATACTAGGGCTCACCAGTAACCTCAGAGGCTAACTCCAGACTAGGTTGATAAGGTCCTCCTACTTCGGGAATAGGAGTTGGGATAGTGCTTGAGATATTACTTCACTTTCCATAAGATGAATGATTGGGATGTGTAGAGTTATCAGCCATAAAAAATGGTTTCCCTACTTCTAGCACAAGAATTTTGACGACGTTGGATACCACCAATGTGCATTGGATCTCCCTAAGATTAGGTCCTAATTAGACCTCACATTGTTTGGTGTAGGATTACAATCCATAAATGCGACCTCACTTCCATTTACTTAAATATATGCCTTGGATTAAGAAGTTAGCATGAGAGAGAAGTGTGCATGCGCTTTTGAATGAGCAAGAGAGTGCTCCTTGTGAAATTTTCAATTTTATATGTATCAAGGTTCTTTCATTATGATGGAAATAAATTGAACCTCTAAAAGATAAGTTCAAATCTTTAGAGTGAGTTGATGCGCTCAAGAAGGTTGCAATCCTTTGAGTCAAAGCAGTGTGCTCAAAGGAAGACTTGGTTATTTAGGGCGCAGGTAGAAGTTCTAAACAACGAAGAATTCCCATTCAAGGCTTGAGAGTGTGCTTTTTCACTTCTAGCCTCAATGGGCTCACTTTGCAACCAAAATTTGTCTAAGTCTGAAGGATAGAACAAGGGGCGAACACAATGAGTTTAGACATGATTTTTTTTGCGACACATACCAACTCATCAATAAAACTTAGACTGGCTTGAAAAATTATAAATAGGCATCAAAACACCACACTCCCCAGATACAACGAATAAAGTATGTGCGATTGCGACCAAAAGTGTAGTTTTGCAACAAGCAAAGGTGTCATGGCCATGAAATATACTAGAGATTTTCTAATCAATGAAATGACACTTAAGAATGATCAAGAACACTTGAAACACATAAAATGACTTGATATGATACTTGAATACCAAGGTGACACTTGATGTGACAATTGAGTAAGCTCCAAAATTTAAATGTAGTGAAATTTTGGAAGGTGTTGTAGCAAGGACAACACCATGGTAAGAACAATCTTTGGGATTGTTACCTTCATTCATAACTTATATTTCTCATCTTGTCATTCAGAGATTCAATCTTTCTCATAGTATATTTTCCATGTTTTTTATTTTCCAACCAGATTTCCGAGTTTATCATTTAGAGATATATGACATCCTTTCAAACATCTATGAGCATTGAAAAATATTTCCCTAAAATCTCTTGATCATTTTCTTGGTTAGGTTTCAAATACATTTTCCCAGCTTCATCCTATAAATTCCTAGTACAATACCATTCCTTCTATTCAATTAAATTAATGACACAAGAACTCTGACATTTTAGCTGGAATTTAGATTAACAAGAATGATCTCCAACAATCTCTTGTTTACCTTTAAAGTGGCTATATGCCTGTAATTTCAAAATATTATCCATGCATGTGTTTCACCATATATACACATGAAATAATAAATCTACACTATTTGTGCCACTTTCCTTCAACAAGATGTCAACACACAATGACAACATCTTGTAAATGGAAAATCATGGGACTAAAAAAATCCATAAAGGTAACCCTTCAGCAAACAACGAACTAACAACAAGAGTGATTTGCAATCTTCCCATACATAGATGAAAGTTAAAATTAAGGATAATTATTGTTTGTGTTGAACTATGATATTTGTTTATTTCCCAACCATGGGAGCAACAATTCTATCATATTTAGAAATTTGAAAAGAAAACCTTTTTAATAACACAATGAAAAGGATTTTTTTAGTCACATGAATCTTTTTATCATGACATTTTCAATGGATACAAAAGTGATTATTGAGAGAAAAAAGGAATGTGCTAAGAGGGAAATTTGTGTAGCATGGACCATCTCTCTCCACAATATTCCAAGGATGTTGTTGCATGTGAAATATCTCCATGAGTATGAAACTAGTCTCCCAATATCTAAGCTAAGGGAAACCCTGAAATTTAATCAATTATATGGGAAATCAAAAATCAAATTGAAAATCAAGATTTCACTAAATCACTCCAAGAAAAATCAACATAAAAAATCTAGCCCTCGATGAAAAATATCCAAATTTAGGAACATTTTCTGGCTTGTGAGGAAAGCATCATTCTTAAAATATTTTTTTATATATTGTGTATAATATTAAGGTTCAATTGTTTGTGGGGTGTACTACTAATTCACTTTTTGATGTGAAGGTCACTCATTTAAAACTTCGTGGGAAAAATCTAGTCATGTTAAGGGTTGGTGTGGCTCAGGACGGGTGCAATCCCCGGGTGATTTTTGTTGAGAAATCTAGGGCATCTAGATTAGGTGATTTATCTTACTTTTAAAATTTCTTATGATGTGTTTTAACTTAACTTGATTATATTGAACTTCTTTCATTAGATTATTATTTGTGTTATTATCATAAAAAAAATACCAAACAATGAAATAACAATGAGACAAGAGGACATAAGATATAGGTTATCATCCTATGCCAAAACCTCTCCTCTTGAGAGGAAATCCCATAAGAACTATTCTCTTCTCATAAAGCTTCAAATGACGAATAACAAGACCTATGACCCTTGACCAAGACCCCTCCAAGACCAATTCAACACTCGTATTTGAATAACTTGTTCTACCAAAGTCAACTCAAGTCAAATCAACTTCACAACTACTACAACTCCTTCTTTGACCTCAACTTTGGAAATGAAATTTGTGACTGCAACTTTCGGCCTTCTTTTGGAAAACCTAGCTTTGCATGTGTGGGAGAATATGGAGAAATTATCCTTTTCTTTCCTTCCCTTGATGAGTATTCTCTTTCTTGATAATTTGGCTTTCAAAAAAAAAATCTTCTTGGCACCAAAATGAATATTCTTCATTGATCTGCAATTTTGTCTTCCTACAATGGAAAGTAGCCCTAAATATCTCGCATATGTGAGGTTTATAGCCCAAAAACAATCCTTATAAACTTCACTTTTCTTCTCCTTAGATTCTCCTTCCCTTAGCTAGGTATCATTTTCTCTTCTTTTGCTTCCATGATTTTCTTCTCTTCCTTCTCAATTGAGGTTGATGTATCCTTTATATATATGTTTCTTACTAGGTCGAATTGTTTCTTTCAGGCCGACTTGTCCTCTCATAGAGGGTGACTTGTTGTTTGCACAATGATGAGGCATTGGAGGGTCTTTGACTCTATATTTGACGCAAATAAATTTTATTTACAATATATAACATTCCCAAAAGGGTCTTTCAACATGACAATGACTCAATTTACTTGTAGACTCAATGACAATCTCTAGAAGAACTCAAGGGGTGCTTGACCTATAAATAGATTTTCTTTGAGCATGAAACCCATGCCTCAAGAATGAAAATAATAAATTTATTTTTCTCTTTACATTAAATACATAAAATCATGATTACATATGTAATTATGAATACTGACCCTAGCTACATATTTTAACACTCCCTCTTAACTAGGGAGGTATTAATAATCCATACAAGGTACTTGGACATTCTCAAACTAAAGAATTATCATAAGAAGAGTCAGATTGGTAAGCCATATTATAAGCTACTTCCTTAGCTTATGTCAGAGTATTTCATCATACTAACTATAATTCTCACATAACAAGGCCTTGGCTAACAACTCTATCTATCCATAAGATTAGAGCATAATGCTCACAAGACCAATGAATGATAGACACAATCATCATTATCTCTCAAGGCACATACCCCAGCTAGTTGTTCAAATGTTATGTCCTTTTAGGTCAATTCCTATATTGGAATAACACATCCTCAAGGAATTCCTCTTCGTCTACTCTTACCTATTGGATTCCCTACTACATCCTCAAAGAGTATCAAAATCAATCTCAGATGCTTACCCAATCCTCCATTATTTCTTCACAATATGAATACAAGAATGATGGGTCTATCTATCCCTCTCAACTAGGTAAGATAAGCTCATTATTATAAAATGAATATACCCAAGCTCCCTCTTAACAAGGGACTTGCTCAATCTCCCTCTCAACTAGGGACTTGCTTTCAATAACAGTTATTTTCTCTTTGGTGGAGATCATGGGACTTTTAGCTGCTAGTAGTGCTCCTCCTATCAATGTCATGAAATTCAACATTTTCATCATGGAGCCTTCATCTTCTAGTTCTTCTTCGTAGGGAATCTATCATCTATCACTTTCATTCAAAAAACCATAGGTGGAACCAATAGTCATGTCATCCTTCCTTTTATTGGAAAGTGATATTCTAGTCCACATTTGGCTTTCCTTCATACAACTACCTCTTTCAGGTCATGTTTATTTCAGGATCTTCCATCCAATCACATGAGTGCCAGTTGTAGGTGACATCTACAACTCTCTTTCGGTATCCATGTTTCAACCCAACAAGATGTTATTCAAAAATTAAAAATGAACATAAAATCAAAGTTACCTTTTATGATGGCATTTCATCATGAGATTTGCTTCTATCAACATTCTATACATTCATAAACACAATCTCCATGACTTTCAATGTCAATGGTCTCCTTCCTTTACAAACTTAATTAAAGTCTTCATATTTTCTCTTTGGAGATGTCATAGCTAATGTTGATCACTTATCTTATTTCACGTTACTACAGTTGCATCTTTTACAAAATCTCCTTCCTTTCTTCACATATTTCTCCCATGAACTTTTATACATTGTTCCTTCATCTTTTTTAACCACACCATATTCCATATCAGGTCATATTATGTTTATTTCATCTTATCAATATTTGAACTAATTCGAGGAATATGCCTTTATGCATCTTTATAAAGGAAGATATCATTCTTATTTTATCATGCTCATAATATGGAGAATTCACCCATGTTATCCGCAACTATATGATGGCATGACTTCATCTATCAAATATATACATACCTATTTTCTCCCTTTGGTCATCTTGACTTCCTTCAACAACTTCCTTTCCTTGCTTGAAAATACTCCAACCATGTTGCACTCCTTTTTTATCATACCATCACCCTTCTAGATAATGGGTCCCACGCAAGGTGGAATTCTTAGTGAGACACTTGCTTCTCCCAAGTAGTAGTGAACCTTCTAATGAATATTCCAAAGGAGGATATTGATTACCATCATCCTGCAAATGCTCCTTCCTAACAATGATGATATATGATGATTTATTTTTATCTTCTATCATGCTAGATGACTTTATTCCAACCATATATACTACTTATTTCAGTTGTATTTTCATGTTTTCAATGAGGATATCATGAGCTACTTCCTTTCCATCATAGTTACTACTACAACCATGTAGACTCTACTTCATCTATCCTTTCAAGCTTCTATAATGATGTCATGAGGCCATTTCTTCTACAATCGTATGATGTCATATTCTAATATGATGCATTTTTTCATATAAGGCTTCTTATCCTGACAACAATATTTAGCCATGATAGAGGTATTTTCACCTCCTACTTCTTCTTGCTATGGACCTAAGAGACCTTAATAGTGAATATATATCCCTTCCTTCTTGGATTTCTTCTCACCAGTTTCTTCTACTTCTTTGGTGATATGGGATTCAATTCTTTATTTTCTTTTCTTGTTTCCCTTCTTGAATTTAGGACAATATCTCTTGAATTTCCCATATTCTTGACAACCATAGCATTGTATCTTTGACATATCAGTCTTCTTCTTTTTCTGAAGGCAAAACTTTACAAACTTTCCTTTTCTCCTAGCCATGACAATGAATGCTTAAATTTTTTTATTTGATCCTACATCACTTTTTTCCTTCAACCTGGTTTCTTCAATCTTAAATAATGACCAGAGTTCATTGAATGGAGTGGCTTCCTTCTTTCCATAGATTCTTGATACAAAGTTGCCCCATTCATCAGGTAGTGCATTGAGCACCAAGGTGGTCATTTATTTGTCGAACATTATTTCCCATAACTCTTGTAGTTGTTCTCTTATTTGTGACACCCTCATAAGATATGAGGTTATCCCTTCTTCCTTTGATACATTCATTTTGTGCAATTCAGTTCTCAAAGATATCACTTCTCCTACAGTGCTTACGAAGAATAATTCAACCAGTTGACTATAGATTTCTTTTTAATATTCCAAATTTTCCACATAAGGGATGAGGGAATCCTTGATTGATTCTACCAGGATTCTTTGATCCCTTATTTCCCCTTTCAAATATTTCTCTATAGTTTGAGCTTATTCTTTTGGTGATTTAGTGATCGAACCCTTAACATGTCCAATAAATTCATTCTCTATGAGGATCAAGTTTGTCCTCTTCTTCCATGAAAGGAAATTTGATGACATGACCAAATTGTTGCTTTACTTGGAGAATGAAGTCATTTTGATAGTAGATTTAGACATAAATATAGAGGTACTTGTTTATCAAGTGAAGATGCTTTGTTGTGAAACCAGCTCCAAAAATAGAAGAAAAGGGATATCAACGCCTTAGAAATAAGCCACTTCGAGGGGGAAACCTCCAATACATTACATGAATGAACAATTCTTGGATGATACAAATGACAAAACCTCCTTTCTATATATAGGAGTCCATGGGGCCACAATGTAATCGTAGTGGGGCCACAATGTAATCCTAGCCGACCTAACAATAATAATGTAAGGGCACAATAATAACAATATGGGGGTTAGAAGGGTTCAATAATAACAATAAGGAAGTTACACTAACAATAATAAGGGACTATACTAGTGATATAGGGACCTAACATGCCCTTCTCCTTCAAAAAAGTGTTGTCCTCAACGCTTGAGTAGCTTCGGGTGCTTCTGTATAAAATTCTCATCCTCCCATTTAGAATCTTCAGTGGGTAAGTTCTTCCACTTGATGAGATACTCTGAAATTGATCGATTCCGTAGCTGTCGAGTTCTTGTTTCCATGACCGCTTCAGGTTCCAATATGATTTTTCCTTCCTCATCAAATTCGGGCAATATTGTTTGAACTAGAATATTTTCACCTATAACCTTCTTTAAGCATGAAACATGGAAAATTAGATGCACTCGTGAAGAAGTAGGAAGCTCCAATTTGTATGCCATAGTACCAATCTTTTGCAACACCTTGTAAGGACCATAGTAATTTGGCGATAATTTATTATCCTTCTTAGCTTGCTTGAGGGACATTTGTTTGTATGGTTGTAGCCGTAAAAATACCCAACCTCCTACATCAAAAATTCTCTCCCTACGATGTTGATCTACCTGTTGTTTCATTCGATTTTGTCCCAAATTCAGGTTGTCCTTTAAGAGTTGGAGAACTTATTGTTGATGCTAGATGTGATCTTCCACTGCTTTAACCATCAAATTTTCTCTTAAAGATGATGTGATGGATGGTGGATGATATCCATAAAGTGCCATCAATGGGGTCATTTTTGCTGCAGTATGGAAGGAAGTTTTATACCACCATTCAACTAGAGGTAACCACTTGACCCATTGTGTTTGTTTATCAGATACAAAACAATGAAGATATCCTTCCAAACATTTATTTACTATCTCAGTTTGACCATCGGATTGAGGATGATAAGATGAGCTATGAGCTAATTGAGTACCCAAACAAGAAAATAACTCCGTCCAAAAATTTCCAATAAAATGGGATCTCTCCGTCGCTCACAATAACCCTCGGGTTTCCATGTAGCTTTTGAATTCTGTCCATAAATGTAGTAGCAACTGTACTTGCTTTAAATGGATGAGATAATTCACAAAAGTGTGCATACTTGGTAAGTCTATCAACTACCACCATGATGACACTCTTTCCTTTGGAATTAGGTAAACCCGTGATAAAATCCATTGAAATCCCCTCCCAACGTTGACTTGGAATGGATAAAGGTTGTAGAAGTCCCGGGGTCTTAATTGTCTCAACTTTATTCTGCTGGAAAACCAAACATTCCGCCACAAACTTTTGAATATCAGATTTAAGGCCATCCCAAAAAAAACCTTTCTTCACCCTGTGGTAAGCTTTTAAAAATCCTGAGTGTCCTCCTAAAGGAGAAGTGTGCGATTCCAAAAGAATCTTCTATTTTAGTTGGGAATTCTTACCAAGATATAAGCAATCTTTGTACCATAAGGAATCATTTTTCCAACTAACTGTATCAGATGTACTAGGATCTTGCCACAACTTTTGAATGAGTGTCCACACTTCTTCGTCCTTCTTCCATTCATCTCTTGCTTCGGTTATCCAATCTAGTTGGATAATAGAAATGGCACAAAGCAATGCTTCCACCTCTTCATTCTTTCTTGAGAGTGCATCTCGCAAATAACATTTAGCTTCCTTGTATATTATTTCAGAGTCATAACCCAACATCTTTGTGACCCATTTTTGTTGCTCTTCTGAAGATAGTCTTTTTTCCAAAAAGTGTTTAAGACTATCATGATCAATTTTTACCTTGAAGTGTCTTCCCATTAGGTAATTTCTCCATTTCTTTAGTTCATGCAGTATTGCTAACATTTCCTTCTCATAAATAGGTTTTTGTAAATACTTTCCTTTGATTGGACGACTTTCAAAATCAATGGGTCTTCCTTCTTGAATTAAAACAACACCAATTCCATTTCCTAAGGCATCACATTCCACAATAAAGGTTTTTGTGAAGTCTGGCGTAGCTAAGACCAGTGCTAGGAACATTGCCTCTTTAAGATGTTCAAAGGCCTTAGTTTCTTCAAGAGTCCATGAAAATGCATCTTTCTTCAATAATGTTGTTAGAGGTGATGTTATTCTCCCATAATTCTTAACAAACTTGCGATAATACCCTGTTAACCCGAGAAATCCTTGCAACTTCTTTACGGTTGTGGGTACTTTCCATTCCTTAATGGTTTTAATTTTTTTAGGGTCTACCTTAACACCCTTGTCAGATACAATATGACCTAGATATTCCACCTCTTGTACTCCAAAGAAACATTTGGAGGTTTTTGCATATAATTGTTTCTCCTGCAATAGTTTGAGCACCCTGTCAACATGTTCAACATGATCCTTCCAAGACCTGCTAAAGATTAGTATATCATCCAAAAATACTAGCACAAATTTTCTAAGGAAGGGCTTGAAAATGGAATTCATCAACCCTTGAAATGTAGAAGGTGCATTGGTAAGGCCAAAATGCATGACCAAAAATTCATAATGACCCTCATGAGTTTGAAATGTTGTTTTCAGAATATCTTCATTCTTCATTCTAATTTGATGATACCCTAAACGAAGATCCAATTTGGTAAACTAAATTGCTCCATGTAATTCATCCAATAATTCATCAATCATAGGAATGGGAAATTTATCTTTAATGGTGAGCTTATTGAGCTCCCTATAATTCGGACATGTGCCATGATCCATCGTTCTCAGAAAATTAACACACAGAGCAGTAGAAAGAACTTTGACTAGGTTGAATTATATCCGCCTCTAACATTTCTGCAATCATATGTTCAATTTCGCTCTTTTGGACATAAGGATATCTATAAGGCCTGATGTTTGGAGGGACACTTCGTGGAATCAAATGAATAGCATGATCATGATCACTAATAGGTGGGATTCCTTTGGGAGTTTCAAATACCTTTGAATGATTGTCCAATACTTATTGGAGATCTGCAAAAATAGATGATTTTGATGTTGGAACTTCTACTGAGCATAATTGTGTAATTACACCTCGTTGTTCTTTCTTTAAAAGCTTTTTCATGACATTAGAGCTTATTATCTTTCCTGGCTTCCCTGCAATACCCTGTAATTCGACTTCCATTCCTTCTGAAAAAGATTTCAGGAAAAGTTCTTGAAAATTAAAAGCTACCGTCCCCAAAGATTGTAACCATTGTACTCCTAGTACAACATCAGCACCTCCCGGGAATGGAAAGCATTGGACTATTCAATACATATTCCCCCATGGCTAGCTTGATATTATGGTATTTTCTAGAGCAATTTATAGTTCCTCCATTTGCAACCATCACTTGACATTCTAGTGCTAGGTATAGGAAACAATTCAATTCCTTGGCTACCTTATGATGAATAAAATTATGGGTACTACCCGAATCAATCCACACTATTACCTTTTTCTTCTTGATATGCCCTTCAATCTTTAGAGTTTGAGGAGTGGTAATTCTTGCCAATGCATTACATGATATGGTCAGACTCATTCCTTCTTCTTCTAGGTTTTATTCTTGGTGTATATCCTCTACTTTTGAAGTTTCTTCTTCATTTTCTTCCTCCTCTTCACAATCTATGTAAAATAATTTCTTCTCAGCACACTTATGACCTTTAGTGTATTTTCTATCACAACCGGTAGCAAAGCCCATTCGCACTTCTTTCTTCCAATTGTTGTGGTGTCAACCTTGTAGGTTGTGGAAATCTAGGAGTAGCAACACTTCCCTCTTTATAGAAGTGAGTGGTAGGCTTCCTTGTCGCCATAATTTTACATTCAATTTTTCTTGCTAACCTGAATGCCTTCTCCAATGAATCAGGTTCCAAAATGCAAACTCCATGTTGGTTTTTATCCTTTAAAGTACCTATGCAGAGATCAATCATGTGTTCCTCTGAAATATCAGTTACCCTTATACTCAATTTTTGGAAGTCCTTAATGTGCTCCCCCACTAAACCCTTTTGTTTGAGATTTATCAATTGGCTAAAGAAGGTGTTGCTCTTTGTATCTTCATAATGTGCTATCATTTCCTCCGTAAAAATTGACCAAGTGACAATTTTTTTATGAGATAAAAGCCATCGATACCATACAAATGTATTTTGTTCTAAATATAAAGTTGTAATGTGTACATTTTGTGTGTTTTTCACATTATTGAGATCAAAATATTACTCCATATTTAGTATCCATGTTATGGGATCCTTGCCATAAAACTTCCTCATATCGATATTTTAAATATGGTGGGTCTTCAATCCAACATTAGAGTTTATGAAATCACGATTAACATTTATTTTGTTTTCATCATGAGTTTCCTCTACTATCTTTTCACCATTAGGAAATATTTCTTGTATCAACTTTGTCAAACCTTCCATGTCTGCTTTTAGAACATTCTTCTGTTTTCCATTTTCTCATCAATCTTAGCTTCCATGTCATCCATCTTAGATTCCATGCTAGCCTCCATGCCTTCTATCTTAGATTCCATGCCATCTATCTTATATTCCATGCCTTTCTTCAAACCATCCATCTTAGTTTCTACACCTTTCTTCAAAACTTCCATGCCATTTTTTTTTGCTCTTTGCGAGAGCGAAATTTGTCGCACTTGCTCTTGTAATTGATATGTCATGTTGCCATTCTTCGTCTTCATGAGTCATAGTAGAGCTTTCTAAAGGATTAATGGGTGTTGAATTATTTTTAAGGGCCATTTTAGAATCCAATACTGATATCTATTCTACAATATGCCCTTGGAATCAATTCAACTTGATTCTTCAAACAAGACTTATGCAATTCGGAAAAAAAAATACACACCTTTTACTTGCTTTTTGAGGAGCTCTATATTGAAATTGAATTATCTATATAATTTTAGATCCTCAATATCTGAAATTCAGCCCTGTAGTAGCCCTCTGAAGCTTCTTTCAAATGCCATAGGTCTGATCTAATTTGGATTTTTCAAGGAAAATTTATATCCAATCTCCCACACTGACCCAATTTTGGACTGGTTCAGTAGAGAAAACTTGTATGACTTGCCACGTGTCACTGTTTCCTCCTTTGACTCTAAAATTGATAGAACACAAACTACAATTCATGTACTTGCGGAAAATTTTTACAGAATTCCAATCCGATGCTCAGAGAGATAGCTATGAAGATTTTCCCACGATCACCTCTTTGAGATGAAATTCAGAAGCCTCAAAAATCCCTAACTTCCACAGATCATATCTCCGAAAATATTGCGAACCAATATCCAAAATTTTGCGATGATGTTCCTCAGGATTGCGGCTTCGTACTCTAAAAATTTCAGCTTCTGAACCTTCGTAGAAAAAACGTTATTACAAAAATACCACAATGACTTGTTTAGGTTAAATTCAGGAGCCTGCAAAATGACCTAACTTGCACAGATCATATCTCCGAAAATGTTGTGAACCAAGCTCTGAAATTTTGTGATGATGTTCCTCAGGATTTTGGCTTCGTACTCTAAATATTTTAGATTCTGAACCTTCGTAGAAAAAACTTATAGTGAAAATTCCACGATGACATGTTTGGAGCAGCGAAACCCTAGAATCTCAAAGCTCTGATACCAAATGTTGTGAAACCAGCTCCAAAAATAGAAGAAAATGGATATCAACGCCTTAGAAATAAGCCACTTCGAGGGGGAAACCTCCAATACATTACATGAATGAACAATTCTTGGATGATTCAAATTAAAAAACCTCCTTTTTAAATATAGGAGTCCATGGGGCCACAATGTAATCCTAGTGGGGCCACAATGTAATCCTAGGCGACCTAAAAATAATAATTTAAGGGCACAGTAATAACAATATGGGGGTTACAAGGGTACAATAATAATAATAAGGGGGTTATAC
>JAXQQM020084814.1:0-26260 GCA_034641835.2 Pinus albicaulis | reverse complement strand
TATTATAAATAGTACGTACAAAAGTAATCAAGAGGAGAGATCACCTGATCCTTCCAAGGCCTTCGCAGACCGTCGTCCGGATCCGTCCAGCCCTTGCCTCGCTAAGACTCCTTCCAAATGAGTGCACACGAGATAACATATACAGGGATGTGTATCTCAAGGAAACAAGGGTTTCCTGAAATGAACTGGGAAAGTGCAGGAGGCACGGGGAATCAGACTTGGATAGGGAACCAACAGAGTATAATAATAATAATTCTCTCTCTCCTTTAGGCCATACATATGAGGTCTTTTTATAGTCCCTCCAAGTAGTTTCAGCAGTTGGAAACAGTTGGCCACGGGCTGGGGTGGTTGAACTACCTGAGTAACCATCAACCCAGCGCGAAATTAGGGATTTTTATATATTTTTAATCATTAAAATGGCATACGCGGAAAAGTCTAGATGTACTCGCGTATACACGCGGAAAAACACGGGCATAGTCGCGTATGGAGGATTTTCCACTGTTTTTAAGTGAATTTGTCCAAGTCTGTAGGAATGGGTGCCCAAAAAGCCATGTAGCAATCATGAATCATGTAAAGGTGAGAAATGATGCTATAACAGTATGTATGGGCAGAGTTGCAACACTCCTATCAGTTTGAGTGATCCAATGAATAGGGTACTGATTGGACCAGATATGTTGGCATAAATGGAAGAGGAAATGCAGGTGATAAAGAGGAACTTGAAAGCATCACAGGATAGGCAGAAGAGTTATGCAAATAGGAATTGGTTGTTCAAGGAGTTTCAGGTTGGGGATCAGGTGTACTTACATATTAAGCCCAAGAAGAGCTCCTTGTGTATTAGACCATGTGCCAAGTTGGCACCACAGTTTTGTGGACCCTTTAGGATCATTGAGAGGATCATACCACTAGCCTATTGACTTGCAATGCCTTCCACAATGAAATTCCATGATTTTTTTCATATATCATTGCTTAAAAAGTATGTTCAATATGTTGATCATGTGATTGATTGGTCTGTATTGTAAGTGGAACCATATGGCGAGTTCCAACTGAAGCCTTAATATATATTGCAAAAAAACATTCTCATGCTATAGAACCAAGCAATAGAGAAACTTAAAGTGCAATGGAAACACTTTGGGCCCGATGAATCTACATGGGATATGGTGGATCATATGCGAGCCATGTATCCTTCCTTGTTTTCCAGTTGAGGCAAAAAATTTTTGGTGTGATGTTGGTTTTTGTTTAGCATATGTTTTGGAAATGTTTTGGTATACATTTTTATGTGATGGTTGGATGTACGTACATATGTATATGGATGGAAATACCACCACGAGCTATGTTATAAAGCTCCAATAAGTGGTATACTTTCATGTTAGTATAGTTGAAATTTTGTTATTATGTCATGTTGGTTTGATTTTCAGTAGAGCGATCATTATAAAGACTACATTGAGTTATTTTATAAAGCTCCATGGGAAGTATTGCTTCTTTTCAGTAGTTTTCTTGTGGTATATGTGTGGTTGAACACTAAGGACATTGTCCCCTAAGGGTGAATTCCATGTAATAAAGTAAAAATAATAACCACAGTTTATGAGACACTTATTCCAAGCTGAATGTTGGGAAAAACATCCTATTGGGTGTTAATTTGGTTTATTATGGCTAAGGAAATTGGCAAAGGAAAAGGAAAAGGCTTTGGAAAGGAAAAATGGAATTTTTGGCACAATTATTTATGAAAATAATGCAGGTTAGGAGAAAAGGGAGATGAAATGATCCATATTTATGCAAAAACGTAGTAATATACAAAAATAAACATAAACACAGAGATGCGGTGGAAATAACACTTCATTTCATTAATATCAAATGATACAAATGTGCTAATGGAAATAAACTAGCTAGGGCATTGGTAGCTTATCTCTGAGAAGAGATGTGGTGGCTATAGGCCTATGAATTATGTTATAATGAGGCTCGAAGACCCATTTATTGTTGAGAAACAATGGAAAACTCTAAACATCCAAAAACCTAACCCTAAGAGATGAAGCGCCAAAACTAAGGGCCCCTTTTGGGTAAATTGTTACATCAACTTCCCAGGGACGTAACTTTGGCATATGATCTCGGTTTGACGTGCTCAATACCTCTTTAGAAAGATCTATTCAAGGAATACAACTTTTGAAATGAACAAAATCAAAGGAACTTTCATGTTGCTCCTGATTTTCCCAAAAAATATAGTTTAGGGCCTCAAAACGGCTCCGAAAGTTCAGGACCTGAAAAACTACTAAAAATAGTAAGTTGTGACGAAACTGAAAAAGTGAAAGAACCGATGGTGGGGGTCCAAATGGAATAGGTGGGTGGCCACCAATATCCACCTGGATCATGAAAGGTCACAGGTTGCATGTGAGGAGGAAAATGAAGGAAAATATTGGAAAATGAAGAAAATAGAGGCCTCTTCTATAAAAAAGCTTCTAAGGATCAGTTGGTACCTTTTTTCAGTTTAGTTTTGGAGCTCTCATTATTCTCTCTCTCTATCTCATACTCTTGTACTCTTAGAGTATTCTTGGAACACTCTTGGAGAGTGTGGCATACTTGGATATTTGGATCAAGAAGGCAAAGATCAAGAAGGGAAAATTAGGATCAGGCAGCTACAACAGGATTCATTTCAGGTATTGATTTGCATCTATCATTTCCTTGCTATATTTGGCATGCATGGTGTTGGATGTGGTTTCTTGTTGTATTGGCATGATTGTTTCCAGGTGTTACAATGTTTTCATCCTATCATTTCCATTTCCAGATAGCCATGGTATTGTGGAGTCTCATGTTTTGGTTTAGCTATATTAACAGATGGATTCCAAGCTTAGTGAGGTGGAAATCTAAATATTATTATTATAATAACACAAAACTGGTTTATGTGTTGCCTCGATTTAACGCCTAGTGACCCCTGATTCGAATTGTGTGTTACAGTGAATCTTGAGAGGTGTTGCCTTGATTTAGGGACTAGTGATCTGGGATTGGATTGCGGTAAATCCTGAGAGGTAGTTTCCCTTGATTAGGCCTAGGAATCCTTGTCGGTGAATGATGGGATATATGGTAAAACCTAGAGGGTGTTGTCTCGATTTAGGGCCTAGTGACCCCTGATTCAAATTATGAGTTACAGTAAATCCTGAGAGACTAGGAGACAAGAAAATTTCTCATGGTTTAGGCGAAGATAATCCGATGATATCCATGTTTTTGTTGGCCTAGTAATCAGGGTATGTCATGGTAAAGCCGATTATGACATGTTTATTCTGTTGGCCTAGTGATCGGGTATGGATCACGGTAAAGCCTGATTTCTATTGATGAGGGTGAGGTGATTTGGCCTCGCTATGCCCAAGTTGGTTCTTACGGTTTGATTCCTACATTCATGCTTGGAATATGGTACGGGGGTGATTAGATGAAGTAAGATTTGGCTCAACCAATCTATGGTCGAGTGGAATGTGGAAGTCCCATCTCTAGTTGGTTTTTACATGCATTAATGAAGAGCTCATTCCTTTGGCATTTGGTATGAAAATGTATTCGTTATAATGTGGAATATATTGTTATTTTCCATTGTATTTCTTATTTTATTATGTTGTTTACAAGCATGTATTTTATCACTGATGATGTATGGCTCTATCCATGTTTTTACTTGTGAATGAATGCACAATGGGTCTATGGTAAAATAGATGTCATTGAAGCTAATGATGTAAGGGATCAATGCTTCTCAGCGATTCTCAGATAAGTATGAGACCCCTATGTTTAAATATGTTGTTTACACCTGTAGATGCAATGTTTGTGACATGTTTGACGAAATTCTTGTCATGGGTAGGAGCGGTCTAGATGAGTTCCTGATGATGTGATTTCTTTCAAACCTGTTTTTTAATTTTATTTATCATCTCCTAAAGTTTCATGAAGTTTTGGGCAGTGACCTAGGCTCTAGGGATGAAAAGGTGGCACAAATACTGGAGTTGTAGGCACATAACTAACCAATTTGGGCCTTGGTCACATGCTTGTTGTGTTGTGCCTAGGGCTATAGGCTCCCAGTCACTACCTTTCCTTGACATGCCTGCGGCTATGGTCCAAAAGGGTCAAAAATTCAATCTACCTCAGGTGTTAGGGGCCTAGAAGGTTGGGTTACCTCCTAGGGATGTTTTTGATGTTGTGTAAGGTGTGTTTGTCTTGTTTTTGTCAGCTCCACTTCTTAAATGTCATATATGAGGTTGAATCTCATATTACTAGCCTCTCGTCGCATGTTTACCCTTGTTGGTCGATTACTTGGTTAGATATGGGAGGAGGGTATTATAACAAAGATATGGGGAGTTGTTTGTCTCTCGTAGCAAGTATGCCAATGAGATACTGAAGATGTTTCACATGGAGAGCAACAAACCCATGGAGACTTCTCTAGTAGGGAGTTGGAGGAAGAAATATTCTACTTCAGACGAAGTGGGTGGTAGAAGCTACCATCTACAGGTAGCTTGTACGTTCACTCATGTACTTGGTGAACACACAACCGAACATGTGTTATATATTTAACCAACTTAGTCAAGCAATGGTAAATCCAACCAAGCTCTATTGGAAGGCAGCCAAACATGTGTTGAGATACCTCACAGGTAACACTCAGTTTGGTCTTTGGTACATGCAGATAGAGGGAGTGATGCTTCAAGGCTTCACAGATGCATATTAGGCAGGGAGTCCATATGATAGGAGGAGGACATCAGGGGGCATCTTCAATATTGGGTCAATAGTAGTTTCCTAGTACAGCAAGAAGAAGAGATTAGTTCCACTCAATTCAATAGAAGCAGAGCACATGGTTGTTGTTCAAGTAACTTATGAGGCTATCTAGATGAGGAACATCCTTGTTGGGTTGTTTGGTCAACAGATGGATCTAATCATGATTTACTGTGATAACCAGAGTTGCATCAAACTCTCGATTAATCTAGTTTTTCATGACAAGTCCAAGCATATTGACATTTGGTACCACCATCTTAGAGATTGTGTGCAGAGGCGGATTATGTTATTAGAGTACATTCCTACAAAGGAGAAAGATTCATACATCTTGACCAAGGCACTATCAAGAGGAAAATTCGAGTTCCACAGAGGCAAGATCAGGGTAGCATAAAATCCCTTTCTTGTTGAGAGGGAGTGTTGATAATGGCAATAAGAAAATATTCTAATTTAGTTTTCCCTTGATTAAACTAGAATAAAATTGTATTTCCACATCACATGATAGCTTGTACGAGTTAACTGAGCTAGGATGAATTAGTTGGTTCAGTTAATTCAAGTTGTGGGTCAAATTAGAGGCATGTAGAGCATATACTACATTATACGAGCCCTGGTTGAGTTTATTTTGAGTTGTAGTTAATTAACTCATTTTATCTGAGTTAAATTTAGTTTAACCAGTTCTAAGTGGTGGAGGAACTGGTGGGAGGTCAAAGTGTGGGACTTGAACTTGTAACACATGTAGTGGTCAATCATATAACTGACACTATAAGGAAAATACCCTCTAGCGAATTTTTTGGATAAACCCCTTATAAAAATAGCCCAAATATCCATTTGTAGTGGAGGCTTCTAGAGGAGGTTGGCGGGTGGAGATTTTTGTGGATTTTTTGTGTCCAATGTGTTTCTCATCCTACACCACACCGGTGCATTCCACTACAAAAGCACCAGTGCATACTACAAATTGGAACATCGGGACACCGTTCTCTTCATACAAAGTTTCCAAGTGCATCTAATTACTATAGCGCACGCGTGCTATACACAGATTCAGCCCTAGTGCGTCCTAAAATCCTGCGCCAAAACTGAAATAGCCCGATGCGGTTGGAAGAAACTGTCGGGTGCGCCTCAAAAAGCCGCGCACCAGAACTGGGTTAAATAAAAAAAAATACGGCCAAAAATATGCATTTTTCACTTCTTCAATGCTCCAGGGCTCTCAAGCACCAGTGCAAATTTCTCTTGTGTGAGGCGCCTTGCCATCGGTGCTCCCATTGCACGCACTGTTGCCGTCCATTGCCCACCATCTCGATTTGAATTTTGGAAAATGGTGGGAAATTTTAGTTTTTCAAATTATATAGCAAATATGCCTCCTTGACACCCAAATGTACAGGTATTTTACTTTTTTCTCCATAATTAAACTGTTTAGCGAATTAGTTTTGTAAAAAAACTTAAAAATTCACCATTAAAAAAAAAAAAAATTCCTGCACGGTGCGCTCGAGTCATTTGGCTTGCACCGGTTTGTGGTGCTTCCTGTAAATTTACAGGCCACACTGCGACCAGTGCTAATGGTAATTACACTGGTTCCGGTGCCGTACTAAAACAACACACCATGTTTTTTTAATAATACATAAATTGCAGTGCGGTCGGTTAACCAGCCACACCGTTGACCATGTCCAAGTTCGGGAGGGCGGTGTAGTGACCAAAATATGCACCCTGGGGTGAATATTTTGTTCAGTGTACCCCCCTCCCGAACTTGGACATAGTCAATGGTGCGGTCATGTAAACAATCGCACCGTTGACCATGTATTGATGTCAAGAGGGTGATGCGCTAACTAAACTATACACCCTGGGCTGCATAGTTTGGTCAGCGCACTGCCCTCCTGATACTAGTACATAGTCAACAGTGTGGTAGGTTATACCACAACACCATTGACCGTGTATGATTCCAGGAGAGCAGTGCGCTGACGAAACTATCTGCCTCGGAGCGAGTAATTTTGTTAGCGCACCGCCCTCCCGAATTTGTACATAGTCAACTATGCGATCGGTTAAATGACCGCTCCATTGAATATTAACTTATTTTTGATGGTGCGTTGACAGAATTATCCACCCCAGGATGGATAGTTTCATCAACGCACTGCTTGAGAAAGTACTGTTCATGTTGTGTGATGTGCTGAAAATTTGCAGGCACACCGTGGACGATGTGCGATAAAAGAAGATGCACTAGTACTAGTGCATGATTGTTTTTTTTGGCGCACCGACTATTTTTTTTTTGTAAATAATTGTCTCATTTAATAAAAAAATTGTATTTAATATGTGAATCATTCAGTGATGTCAAATGAGAGAAGAGAGGGAACAACATGAACATATGGCGGACCAGTGTAAGTGGTTCGCTTGTGGGAGGCACGAGAGAGGGAGAGAGATATGTACCCTCACCCTATTACGACAACCACCCAGGCGCTCCTAAGGGAGGTATGCTTCCTCAAGTTCTATGAGGAGGCTACATCCCTGAAGGGCCATAGTGGGTTATTGCGACAACTTATCTTCAAGTGGAATTCCCACCAACAGGCTTTCCGAGTTGGTCCCAACCAGTGGTACGCACCCACTGAGGAGGACATCTATTTTATTATTGGCCTATCGAGGAGAGGGTAGGATTTGCCCTTGTTCCCAGAGGTCCCCGTCAGCTATGCAGCAGGGATGCAGTTGGTGTACTCCCAGAGATACATTAGCATCGATATATTGTCTCCTGTAGATTTTCAGGTCTCCGGTGGTCAGTTACGTATTGCTTTATTTGGTGGAGAGGAGGTGAGGTGCCTCTCACTACTAATTTCGACCATTGCACACCATACCAGTGATGGGCAACGCATTAGTTTCCCGCTTTTATTTTATGTTTATTTTTTATTACAGGCACCACAACTTGTGAGGTGGTCTACGATTTTTTTGTGACAGTTTTGTACAGCTTTAGATAGATGTCGTGCTGAGGCACAAGGGAGGGTGAACTTCCCTTTTTCTTTAGAGCTATTTTGGTTATTTTTGAGAGGTTTCTAGAGATGAGGCCTAATTTTTTTCGGCATCCTTGTAGGCCAATGCTGCATGTACGGATGCAGATGTGGGGACAAATGATGCCCAAGAGGAGTGAGTTAGACTTTTCTGCAAGGATATCGCATGATGCATTGGAGTTGTTATCCAGTGTTGATGATCATGCCTTCATTATGGTGCCCTATCCGTATGCTGGTTTGGATTGGCGAGAGTGTTCCAACATCCTCGTCACAGATGATGAGTTTTTGGATGATATAGGTAATATTAGTGTTTTCTTTAAATTTATTCTAACATGTTCTTTAACTTGTTTTTATTAAATTGTTTAATGAAATTGTCTAATTATTGTTGTGTACTTATATATATTTTGTAGATATTGGGTCATTTTTTGGCGATGAGATGCCACCGCCACCAAATAATGCAGGTGTAGATCCTAATGACGATCAGGAGATGGTAGATGCAGAGGATCAGGTCGGTGCAGACAGACCTGGTCCTCATGATCATGCGTGGGTATCAACTGGTGTGAGGTGTAGGCCTGACACTAGATTTAGGATGGAGTTGGGTGACCAACTTTGTCGACTGGTTATGGAGGAGGGAGTCGGGCCGACCACTATCAGAGAGATACAGGCCAATGATAGGCTGACAGTGAATGGAGAGGCATGCCACGTGATATGTTGACCGTAATGCGCCATGTCGTTGGGGCTACCAGCTTAGTGGCGTCGTTGAAGAGGGTTGTTCGATGTAAGCATGGTCGAGATGCGATGCGGTTGATATACGGCGGCGACATCATCTAGTCCGATTAGGGGAGTGATCATCGTTCACCTCGCATCGAAAATAGAGCGACTGCAACATCGACCGGCGGTCATGATCATGAGTAGCTAGACCATCAAGCATCAGTCATCATGAGCGATGCTGCATCATCCAACGATCATGATCATGTGTTGGACCATCCATGTTGAGTCATCATGAGCGACATACGACATCGGCCGGTCATGATCATGAGCGGTTGGACCATCCACGTCGAGTCATCATGAGCATGCGATTGATCACGATCGACGCAGAGCACCTCCGGATCCGCGAGCACGTGATAGTTGACATCTATCTGGACTTGTCGAGGTTGCAACGTTGCACCATTGAATGAGTAGTCCTCGAATAGCTTGACTACTACTACTATTGATTGATGATGTACCACAGCTGATATTTGACATGTATATTCAATGGTATATTTTTTATATTATATATATATAGTCCATGTATTTTATGTTCATGTTGCAGTTGTACTTAATTTACATGTTGGTGATCATCATGATGTGTATATTGTTAAGTCATGTTAGATATGTTCATTTAATGTGCAACTTGTAGATATATCTGTATGTGATAGCAGTTATTTGACATGAGATGTATATTTTATCTTTGTGTTGTGATGATGTTATACAATGCTTTTGTTTTGTTAGATGATCATGATCACGATGATTAGATGATGTTAGCGAATTTGAATGTGTTTTTTAGTCGAATATGATGTCTGTACGATGGTTATCATGATCGTGATTTTTATTTTTAATATTAAATCATGATATATATTAAATATTATGGCATGATTTTGATTTTAATTGTATGTAAAATTGTAAAATTGTAATTGTATTTGTAATTGTAATTTTTAATTTATTGTGAAATGATTGTAATTGTAATTCTATATATGTAAAATTGTAATTGTATGTAAAAATTTAAAATTGTAATTGTAATTGCAATTGTATGTGAAATTGTAAAATTGTAATTGTAATTTAATTCTAATTCTAATTATAATTATTGTATGTAAAACATTTGTAAAATTTTAATAGTATTAATGTGAAATTATTGTAATTGTAATTGTAATTGTATGTAAAATTCTAAAATTATGGGTGAGGGAGACAAATGACGATGGAGCAAAACGATGATTTCACTAGTTTAGGGTTCTATAGCATCGCGGCTGCACCAGGCTCAAGCTCGAATAGCGTGGGGGTTCTCGCCATGGCCCGGGACACATAGGTTTCCGCTCGTTGGTGTGGTTGGAGGGAGACTCTCCACTAGAAAATAGTGGCTCGGTGAAGGCCGAAAAGGACGAGCTACCCAACCTCCTTGCATTTTTTTGGGCCGCCATGAAGGGAGAGAACAGAGAGGATGTTGGGGAAGAGGAATTTTCCTGAGGATCAGGCTTCTATTGTGGCAAGGAGAAAAAAAATGTGGTTGTTCTCTCCACCTGCGTGTTTGAATGGGTGGCAGATGGGCTCAGGGACCTGCTTGTTGCAGGGGGCCTCCACCAGGTTTTCTACCCCTCCCAACTCTTGGGTCTAGAGGCAGTTTTTGTTCTCAAAGTGAAAAATAGATGCAGTACGCTCTAGCCAATAAGTATATTCATCTTTCTCTAACACACAGACTCCTCCTTTATGGCTCGGAGGTATTTAGCCTGCACACGCTAGTTTTCCTACTCTTTGCACTCAGTAACTTTCAAAACCTCATGTTTTATACATTTATTTTCTGGGTTTTTGATGTTGGGGGGTTTCCGCAGTGAGTTGGGTGGCTTGGGGGTCGACCCCTCTCTTTTTGCCTCTGCTGTCGCCTTGGAGTGGGGTTTGGCCCTCCTCACTGACATACATGATTGTTGGCCTTACACCCCCTGGTATAGGCTCTTCCCATGTTGATGCCTTATGCCGCCATGGGATCTACACTTTAAGCCCAAGCGGTGTTCTTGGCAGTGGGAACTACGAATCGAAACCCCAATACCAAATCTTCATAAAAACTACAGATGGGAAGACCATCATTTTGTGGGTGTGTGACTCAGAGCTGGTATCAGAGTTGAAACAAAATTATAGTTTGCTACAAGCATACTGGGCCAAAAACAAAGCTTTATATACTCAAGAAAAGCGGTATAGGAAATGTTTCAAGTAAAAGAATACCGAATTAAAAGAAACTCCACTATTTTTCTGAATTTAGGACTCAGAGGTAGGGTTCTAGGGACATCAACATCCACCAGATCAGTAACAATGGGAAAGGCTCTTCCCTCTTTCAAATATATCTTGAGAGGGAAAGCATCCACATAGGGGAAAAAACAAACTCCAGACCTATCATTACCAGGACCATATATTGTTGAAAAGACAGATAACATTCCAGATCTGGTAGTAGAAATACTAGAGGTAATTGGGTTGTTTGATGCACTGTAGTCAAAAGCTGTTATCTGTCGATTTAATGGATACTGGCCAAAGCTTGAAGAGTTGACTACATGGATACACCAAACCTAGACCAGAAACTGTGATATTTATCTCTGTTCAAAAGGTATTTTCGTGGTCAAATTTGATAGTACAAAGGATTACAGTTTTTCCACTACTGATGGACCATGTTTCTGGAGAAGGGCAGGCCTTTTTGTTTCCCCATGGTTACCTAGTTTTGATGCAAATTCAATGGTGGTTACTAAAATGCATGTTTGGGTGAGGTTACGCAACCTTCTGCTCCCTTTTTGGCACCATCAGGTCCTAGAAAACATTAGGAACTCTCTAGGAAGGTTCATAAAGTTGGATCGAGAGAGGATGGACATAGAGATATTCACCTTTGCACGCATCTTTGTGGATATGGATTTAAGCAAAGGACTGCCAGATTGCATACACCTAATACAAAGAGACCTCAAATGTTCACAAACATTAGATTTTGAAAACACAGCCTTTAGATGCAGGGTGTGCCATTAAACTGGGCACTTACAAAACACCTGCACACTATCAAAGAAAAATACAACCAGAAAGCCAAAAAAAAAAGATGGCTAGAAATTTCCAGATGTGCCACTGTCAGATGAGGAGGAGGAAGAAACAGAAGAAAACCAGGTGCAAACAAAAACAGAAAATCATCAATATTTACAGGAGAAAGGAATAGGAAAGATGGAAAATAAGGAGCAGGTGGAAAAGTCATCTTCTCCTACAACAGCTGAACCCAAACAGGATGAGCGGATCGATGATCGAAGTGTGGTGGGCACTAAGCGAGCACACGTATCTAAAAGTTGTGATTCTGAAATAGACATCCAACTCTCATCCAGCATAGAGGTCACAATTGTTCCCTCTGCTGCTTCACTAGATGGCTGGAAAAAAATTTAAAAGAAAAAAGGAAAAAAAGACAAGTCCAGTGTTTCTATCATTGTGTAATTTTAGTTGTGATTTATATCCATGTACAAGCCCTATTGTGTATAGGGCGATACTCTTCTTATGGAATGATGCGGCATCTACGATGTAAATTTTTGTAATATTTTTTATAAAAAGTTCAATTTTTTCTTGGGAATTTTTTTTTATAAAATTGTGATTGTTAATATTGTAATTGTAATTTTAATTGTAATTGTATGTGAAATTGTAAAATTGTAATTGTAATTCTAATTCTAATTCTAATTGTATGTAAAATATTTGTAAAAATTTAATTGTATTAATGTGAAATGATTGTAATTGTAATTTTAATTGTAATTGTATATATGTAAAATTGTAATTGTAATTGTAATTTTATGTAAAATTCTAAAATTGTAATCGTAATTATATGTAAAATTATAAAATTGTGATTGTATGTGAAATTGTAATTGTAATTCTAATTCTAATTTTAATTGTATGTAAAATATTTGTAAAATTTTAATTTTATTAATGTGAAATGATTGTAATTGTAAAATTGTAAATTTGTATGAATGTAAATAATTGTAAAATAATAAATCTAGAATAATATGAATTTTTGTAACATAATAAAGTTTAGAAAATAATGCAAATAAATTCATGTACTTTAGAATTATCATTATTTTATTATGATCTTACATACCAAAAAAAAGAACTTTATACAGTACACCATTGTTTTCAAGATCAACATAATTGAAAATTATCAAGTGAAATGATTTTAACATTAACACAATGCAAATTACTAATTAATTCAAAATACATATTATAATGTTTCGAAAAAAAAAGAGTCTTAGGTATAAGGTAATTAAGTCCTCTTCTTTATAAAAACCCATCTTAAAAAGTATAAATGATGAAATAACACATGTACCATATCACTCTCTGTTCTCATGATCACCCTCATCCATGGCTATGCTAAGTCATAGACTTCGTACTTCATCCTTGAATTTTTTGGGTCATGTATCCTCTATATGCTTCATGGCTATTGAATATCTTGGGATTCACATAACTCCCAACTATCTTCCGTGTGAGGCATGCCATCCCTACAACATAGCTAATTCTTTGCAACGAAAGAGCCTTTGAATCCCTGGGATTATAGGCATGTGCCTCAATATCTTAAAAGGAGGACCAAGTAATTTACCCTTCTTTTTTTATTAATAATATATGTCATGCCCACATTTTGGACATATCTCTCTGTCTCCATATTCTCCTCTATATAGAATACAATCATTTGGACATGCATGATATGATATGTACTCAACACTCAACATTTTCAAAAATTTATTTGCCTCTTCGCAGCTACCGGGAAAGACATATTCACTCGGAAGAACCTTACCTTTGAATAACATGTAGTTGGTGATCATGGAAAATATAAATGTACATTTTGTCGATATAATTATTAATGTTCATAAAATTGACCATTTTGTAATTTTCATTGTGTGATTATATTTCTCAAAATACAAGGGATGACTTTATCGTAACTTAACTCAAAATTTCCAAGAAACATGTATTCGACAAGCCAAACTCTGCTTTCAAGTTGTACATTTAAATCGTTGTCCCCAACGGGGTAGAATTTGACTGACCGCCAGGTCCAAAGAGAGGGGTGGTGGAAGCAAATTTAAGGCTTTCGAAAAAGGTGTCAGCGATATGAGCATCATTCGCTAGCTTATTATCGTTCTGGAATGCACCTTGTAGAAATTTATTAATACTGATGTATTACCAGATTCTCCTGATCTAAAAATATTTATCTTATTTCTAAATACAGAATCCTTCCATTGTTAAACTTGCGGAAATTTAAAACTCAATTGCAAACACATGTGAATAAATTCAATCGCACATAACATAACATAACGGGAAAACTTAAAGCTAAAAAACCCCAACTATCATATATTATGTATATCAGTGGAATTATGTAATAATATCATAAAAATCTTAGTACATCAAGCCCTCAGTACAATGTAGATTCATTACACACTGTCATGCAGAAATTTGCATCTCCATGCATCAATTTCTTGCCTCCTGACAGCCTTCCTCCACTGTGCAATCCCTGCTGAAGAAGACCCCTGAATGAATTCGAATTGGCCTTTCCTTGACTACGAAATCCTCATTGGCAACTCCAATGTGTTTCAGATGCATTGAATGCATCACTATAGTCACAACGGATAGTCCATCTCACCCTTTCACCTATCTCTCCACTGGAACTGACATGCACTGTAGTTAACTGTTGTTTCTGTTCAGTTGTTTGTGAGTTATTAGTTGTGAATTAATTAACTAATTAATTCACTAAACTCTCAGTAGTGTATCTTTTAGTTAGACTAGATACAACTAGCTCAACTGAGTTTAACTCACTTAACTGAGTTAAACTAAATAACAACTCCATAAACTACTCTTCCAACTCTGTCATAACTTTGCCACTTCAGTTCTAATTGAGTCCTTCATGCATGAGCCACCAATAACCCTAGGAATTGCGTAATTCCTTCAGCCCATTGATTTGCCAAATCTGTTCACTGAAATAAAGTGCTCCAAGAGAATAATTTGATGTTTATTGTCGGATTATTATTAAGGGTTAATAATAATCGACATGCACCTATTTTTAGATCGACGATCTATAAATAGACTTCGCCCAATATTCTAAAAATAGAATTTCATCTATTTTCCACATTTGACCAACCATCTACAAATAGCATCCTGCAACTTATATAATATGCTCACCATGTCTAAAAATAGACATACACCTAAAAATAGCCTGTGGGCCCCACTTAGTGAAGGTGCTTACTTTTCACTAAGCTCATCATCTTGTTGAATCTCAACACTCCCTCTCAAAAATATAGGGATTATCCTTCACCCCGATCTTGCCTCTATGGTATTCAAATTTTCTACTACCGAGCGCCTTCATCGAAATGTCGCCCCCCGATCTTATTGAGAATATACTTTGAAACAACATGATCTTACAACACCACTTTCTGATCTCTAATATGATGATACGGATATAAATATGTTTATATCTATCATGAAACACATGATTAATCGAGAGTTTAATGCAACTCTGATTATCACAATGTATCACTGTACGATCTAAATGTGAACCGAACAAACCAACTAGGATCTTCCTCATCCGGATAGCCTCAAATGCAAGATAGCCTCAAAAGTAGCTTGACTTGACATATATATGCACTTCGGCGGGCGAGTGCCACAGATCTTTGTTTCCTGTTGTACCAAGAAACAACTGTAGATTTGATACTCAAAACCCCTCCTAATGTGCTCTTTCTGTTTGTTGGGCTGCTTGCCCAATCTGCATCTGTGAAGCCATGTAACTTCACCACACATTCATCAATATACGTACCACCAAACCATACTCGGATATTGCCTGAGATACCTCGGGAACATGTGCTTGCACACTTCAAGAGCGGGCGAAGCAACCATCGCTTGTGAAAAGGGCGGATTTCTTGCCCACTTAGCATATGTACGGTCTTGTATTAACTAAATACATGAGTGAACCCACCAGCTTGTTGATAAACGGTGGCATCCACTACCTCTGAGTCTTAGCATCCTCTTTCCTCCAATTTCCTGGAAGAGGAGTATCAATAGGCTTGCAGCCTTGCATGTGAAACTTCTCAAGTATCTCCCGAGCATACTTGCCTTGAGACACAAAAAGTTCACCTTCCCGCTGCCATATTTCCAATGCAAGGAAATAATGAAGGAGGCCCAAATCCTTCATCTCAAACTCCTTTGCAAGATATGCCTTGCATGAGTGTATCAACTGCTCATCACCCGTTAGTATTAAATCATCAGCATAAAGAACAATGATTAAAAGCTTACCCTCCACCACAATTTTGTATAGGTTTGCATCCGCCTCACTCTTGGTGAAGCCAAGTCTAGTGAAATAGCTGTCAATCCGAATGTACCAAGCACGAGGTGCTTGTTTCAGCCCATACAATGCTCTTTTGAGCCTGCACACATGCGACTCACTGCTGAAGATCTCAAATCCTTCAAGTTGCTCAATGTACACCTTTTCCTCATTGATCCCATTGAGGACAGAAAAACGGTCTTCACATCCATCTGATGAATGTGCCAACCCATCTGTGCTGAGAGAGCAAGGATGGTCTTTATGGAAGAATACCATGCGACAGGTGCAAAGGTTTCTTCATAATCAATCCCCTCGATTTGTGAGAAGCCCCGGGCAACAAATATTTCCTTATACTTCTCGACGCTCCCATCAACAACTTGCTTTACCTTGTAGATCCACCTTGATCCTATAACTAATTTACTCACCGGCCTTGGAACAATATCCCAAGCATTGTTTCTGACAATGGAGTCATACTCCTCCACCATGGCATCTACCCATGTGGGCTCCTACCTTTCTTCTCTTCAAAATAGGATGGCTGCGTCATGACACATTGATACACTTTCTCATTCGAGCCATGGTGTCTGATAATAATGAGGGTTATTGTCTCTGTTTGCGCTATAATGTAGGTGCTCCTATATTACGTGCCGCATCAAGCCGATCTCTTGGCTCGTGGTATGCCTTCTACCTATTCTGATGTTTGGTTAAACGGGTGAGACCTCCCACTCCATGAATTTCCCCATGTGTTGAAACCATCTAGAGGCTCATCTTTGGGAACAAGAAGTTCCTCCCCTGCGCATGCGAAGTGTAGCTCCCTCTCAAGCGAAAACTTCATGGCTTTCACCTCATTGAATTTTATATCTCGCCGCACAACAGTCATCCGACTGTCTGGAAAATACACACGATAATTATGGGGTGTTTCTGTGTACCCCACAAATATCCAAACTTCTGCAGTCAGCTCTAGCTTCTTCCTGGTGTCCTTTGTCACATGAATGTAAACAGGTGAGCCAAAAATATTCAAATGAGAAATATCAGGCTTCTTACCAGTAAAATCTTCTTCAGGTGTACTCATGCCAAGTACTCTATGAGGAAAATGGTTTTGCACATAAAGCTAGTGATGCATTTCCTTCAGCCCACAAGTGCGTCGGTAGGCCTGATGTACATCATAGCTCCAGGGAGCACCCACCAGTAGTTCTCCTCTCTGTTCTTCTCTCATGCAACCCCATTATTGGCTTATGAGGCACTATATGTTCTCTTCAAATTCATTCTTTGCTACAGAATTTTTTGAATTCACCCGAGATATATTCACCACCATTGTCGCTCCACAGAGCCTTCACTTTCCTCTCCGACTCCTTCTCCACCAATGCTTTAAACTCACAAAACTTTGAGAATGTTTCGCTTTTATTCTGCATGAAGAAGATCCAACATCTACGAGAATAGTCATCAACAAATATAACATAATACCTGTGTTTTCTTGTTGAAGCAACCGAGAAAGGTCCACACACGTGTGTGTAAATTCTCTCTAGGATCGCTGGAGCATGGTTCTCCTTCTCCTGAAAGGTGGTCTTCACAAAATTACCCATAGTAAATCCCCTGCATTGATCTGACTACACAAGAGCACCCTTGGGAAGTGCAATAGAAATCTGCTGGAAAATATTCAAGGCACCATGGTGAAGATGGCCTAATCTCATGTGCCATAATTCTCCCTCATCTCAGCTCACCACTTCTTCTGCTTTGCCCATCATTGCAGCGCATCCATCTACCTCCATCTTGTAGAGAGCCTTAACTCAAATCCCTATCCTCTTGGTTTTCACTGTTGTTTTATATCACAAGAAAGCTTTTCCCTCACTGAAAACAACGTCATAACCTCTATCTTCCAACATTGTGACTGAGACCAAGTTCTTCTTCAGACCTGGAACATGTATAACATATTTCAATAGAAATGGTTTACCTGACTCCCTCTCAAAGGTAATGGTTCCAATGCTGGTCACAGTGTATCTACCAATGTCACCCATCTCTATATGCATTTGGATATCCTTCTCCTCCAAGTCACTAATAACCTCATGGTCTCTCGTCATATGGAAATACACACCACTCTAAATATACCACACCAATCCGATTGCGCTTGAAACCAAGCATGCGATAAAAGATAAATCAAGTTCAAATTGCAAGGCTAAGGCCTCTAGGCCCAGCAGCTCACATAGCCTTCTTGTTATTCTTTTTAATGGGCGATTAGTGAGCGAGATGCCCATGTTCGTGACGGTGAAAACACTTCACTTTGGACAACTCCGACTTCTTGCCTTTAGCCTCGCGTCCCCAGATGAGATTTCTTCCCCTTCCTTTCCTTTCTTTGGCAGCTAAATCGCAATTATCTTCATCATCATTCTTCGATGAAGAGCCATCCCTGGTACTTCGCCTTATCTCCTCCTGCACAAGATCCGACCAAAGTCACTCCCAACCCAGCAGTTTCTCCCTTCCATTGATAGAGTCTTCGTAGCTATGCCAACTCTTCAGAAGCCCAAGGAGAGCCAATCTCACTAATTCATCATCATCAATAGTAATCCCCACACTTCCCAGTTCATCCCTACAATGGACAAACTTCGTGAGATATTTTGGAATATTGTCACCCTTCTCCATTTTTATTTTTCTGAGCTTACTTTTAGCGCCATCTTCCTTTGGTTGCTGTTGCTTTGGAAAAGATCTGTCAAAGCCTTCCACATTGAAAATGGAGTGGATTTCCCATGAAGGCTTGACACAATATGGTCCTTCACACCTTCCAATAGAATTATTCTTGTCTTTTCCACCTTCTTTTTCCATGCGTAAAGTCTTGTAGCATCACTAGAAGTAGGCTTAGGAACATTGCTATCGATGAAATCCTTCACCCCATTATCTTCAACCACCGCCTCCATCCTATCCTTCTAGGCTATGTAATTTGAGCTACCCTCAAGGGAATACTCCAATCGCAACCCATTGAAATACATTTCAATGAATACTCAACTATCGCACCAAGAAATTTCTGCAGCAAATTTGAATTTTCCACCAGCACAAAACTCAGCAATTATTCACAATTGAAATCTCTAGTGATCAAAACTACTCTGATACCATGTAGAAATTTATTAATACTGATGTATTACTGGATTCTCCTGATCTAACAATATTTTTCTTCTTGCTAAATACATAATCTTTCCACTGTTAAACTTGCGGAAATTTAAAACTCAATTGCAAACAGATATGAATAAATTCAATCGCACATAACATAGTTGTTTAACGGGAAAGATTAAAGCTAAAAACCCCAACTATCATATATTATGTATATCAATGGAATCATGTAATAATCTCATGCAAACTTAGTACATCAAGCTCTCGATACAATGTAGATTCATTACACCTTTATCGTCACAGAAATCTGCATCTCCATGTAATTCTTGCCTGCGGCAAACCATTTTGTGAAATCACCTATTTGAAAGACCCTTGAATGGTCGAATTGGCCTTGCCTTGACTACGCAATCCTCATTGGAAACTCCGATGCGTGTCCAGGATACGTGAATGCATCACTATAGTCTATCAGATAGTCCATCTCACCCTTTCACATATCTCCTCGCGGGTCTCCTTCAGGCCCGACATTGTAGTTCCTTGTTGTTTGTATTAGTTAGTGAGTTATTAGTTGTGAATTAATTAACTAATTAATTCACTAAACTCTCACTAGTGTATCTTTCAGTTAGACTAGATACAACTAGCTAAACTGAGTTTAACTCAATTAACTGAGTTAAACTAAATAACAACTCCATAAACTACTCTTCCAACTCTGTCATAACTTTGCCACTTCAGTTCTAACTGATTCCTTCATGCATGAGCCAACAATAACCTTAGGAATTGCGTAATTCCTTCAGCCCACTGATTTTCCAAATCTATTCACTGAAATAAAGTGCTCCAAGAGAATAAGTTGATGTTTATTGTCAGATTATTATTAAGAGCTAATAATAATCGACATGCACCTATTTTTAGATTAAAGATCTATAAATAGACTTTGCCCAATATTCTAAAAATAGAATTTCATCTATTTTCCACATTTTACCAACCATATACAAATAGCATACTGCAACTTATAGAATATGCTCACCATGTCTAAAAATAAACATACACCAAAAAATAGCCTGCAAGCCCCACTTACTGAAGGTGCTTACTTTTCACTAAGCTCATCATCTTGTTGAATCTCAACACATCTAACAACATTGTCTCCATGGCAGTCATATCCCTTAAGTAATCATCCATACCAACCTCTATTTGATTTCCTCCATTGCCAACTTGTGAAGAACTACTATTGTTGTAGTCATTCCTAATTGGTGAATCTTGACATAGTGGGAATTGAATAGGTGGTTGATTCAACCATTCTTGGTATTGTTCCTCTCCGCTTTTTTCTATTAATTCGGCCTTCTCTCGATTTGACATTGTCGTGGGGGGCAACGGAAGATGGTAGTTAGGTCACTCATCATCACTAGAATCCTAATAATTTCAAAAAATATATTTGAACATGATTAGTACAAAATCTATGATATCAATTAGTAAGCACATTGACAATGCATGATTAATTGGTTTGACATTGAAATAATTACATTACTATACCAAACAATTATTATTACCATCATTGTCCCAGGATTGTGGCTAGAAGATGCAATATTGTTACAATTGGCAGGGTGAAGCGGTTGTCCATTTTCATCTACCAAATGCACCTTGCAGTATGCTGCTCCTGATAAGAGCTTCCGACGTTTTGGAGATGTTTGAATATTTTGTGCATTTGAACTCGATTATGAATCTGTATGAACCTACGAATTTGTATACATTATAAATTTTATTAAGCTGGTTAACGTGGATAAAAAACATAAATTCAATTAGATAATGAAAATATAAATAAAATCTGAAGTAAATATTACGTCTCGAGATGGATAGGGAGAACTCTATGATGGACTTTGAGAAATATTACGAAACAAGCTGGATTTTCAAGAATTGTCCATTCGATATAATTATGATATTTTCTCCCTTCATTTGAGCAAAATCAACAATATATTTTGGTGTACACACATAAAAGTAATTTCGGTGCCCTAAAAATGGACTTATTGTTATCGGTGCTAATGTACAAATAACCGCACAGGTGTGTTTTAGTTACTGCGCACCGGTGCAGTTTTATTAATTGATACACCGAAGCCAAATAGACGCAAATAAAAAAAGTGAAACTATATTTTTTTGAAGTAAAAAAAAAAATGGTAAATTGAAAAATGGGCTGCAAAATATTTTCGAAAATCTAATTTCATAAAACAAATCTTTAAATAGTAAATACTTTTCATTATTTCATTATTTTTGCAAAAAAATTCAGGGAGATATTTGCACGAGACATACCTAGAGCAAGAGAGCATGAGAGCACTGTGGAGCAGCGAAATACTTTCGAAAGGAACTCTTCAGACAATCAGAATTCCAAACCTCTAGTGATTCAAACCCTGTAGCATATAATTTCAAACCATCTAGTGATTAAATTTTATTGTTTTTTTTACATTTTCTGCAGTATTTTTTGCGCAGTAAGTAAAAAATTTAAATTTACTATTCATTTTTAGAAGAAAAAAAAATCCATTCTTACGCTAAACCCTTGATTCTTTTTGTTTCTGTCCTTGCTTCTTCAAGTTTCTGTGATTTCAGAATTAAGGCTTTTCATTTTATATTTATAGGGTTTGTATTTCTATATATATAGGCCAATGACATCTAACCCATGGGATGACTTGCATAGTTAGATCCTAATCCATGTCGGCCCTTGTGTGAATTAAAAAAAAAAAAGATTTTTTTTAATCGGTGCGCCCTGTGTAAACTACCACACTGGTGCGCTGTTTTATCACAAGGTACCGCGCACATACTGTTTGATAGATAAAAACAAAAACCATTTTTTTTTAATCCATGCACCAAATGTAAAATAGGGCATCGGTGCGCTATTTCATTATAGCGCACCGCACACGCATTGTTTGACAAAAACATTTTTATTTTTTTTTAATCGGTGCACCGTTTAAAATATAATGCACCCGGTCTCCTTGTTGACAAAGAGCACTGTATGATGGTCCCCTGATTTTGTGGTGTGTTTATAAGAATATACCGCACCACCACCTCCATGACATCATATGCTACAAAAACTAACAGTAGAGGATTTTTATTAATTTTTCTGTGTTAATCGGTGCGCTGGTTAACATATAATGCACTAGTGCTCCTTGTTGACATAGAGCACCATACAATGTTTCTACTATTTTGGCGGTGCATTTATAAGAACACGTCGCACCGATGTCGATGCGTACATCATTAAAGGCACATCGATTTCTTGATATTTTTATTTTTTTTACCTAAATATTTATGATTTATTTATAAAATATATTAATGAATGGTATGGTATAGATTTCATGTTGATAAAGAAATGGCTGACAAGAGATCAAGTAACAAAAATACTTATAACACATCAAGAAAAGAAAAAAAGGCAAATTCTTTCTAAATTATTTACGAACATTATCATTTTTTAACTATATGTAAGTTTAACTAATATGTATTTTTTATTGTGTATCATGCAAAGCCACAAAATGACGAAGCTCGATAAGATTATTTATGATCTAGGACTAGAAGAGCGTAAAAACTTGATGGAAAAAATTGCAAAAGGATGAATCAAGTGAATGAAAAAATATTATCGATCCAATATGAGTTTCTTTTTTTTATTTTTCATTAATAATATACTTAAAATTATTAGATAACATGTTTCAAGCAATCTATTAACTCACATATGTTTAATGTTCTACAGGGACCAGCAACTCAGAAAATGAATGTTTTTCTACGAAAAGAAAAAAAATTAAAACATGCAAATGAAAATGAATTGCTCCTTAGCTCATCTAGAGTGGTGTTGGAGGTTAATGAAATGGGGAAAAACTTTTACAAAACTTTGAGGGATATAGTGGAACGAATGTATAGACATTATTTCCACTTACAATACAAAAAACAATCCAATGATTCCAAGAAACAAATTTATCTAAACTACAGGAAGAGTTTCTAGAGAATTGGTCAAAGAGACATGTCAGACTTTTAATAGCAAAAACGTACAACGACAAAAAAGAAGGAATGAAAAAGTAATATTCCTTTAAATGTTTTTCTAGAATTATATGTACATATTACTAGAAAGCAATCATTTATAAATATCACTTTTGTTATATTTACTTTTCATATATCAATATACAAATGAAATAGTTTATTGTCGTGTTACATTTTCAGGAAGATTATGAAAATATCAAAGGATGAACAAGTTGATATCATAAATATGCCAGTAGGAACATCCAAAAAGGTGTACAAGGAGATTGTCAAAGAAATGGACACAATTGCATCGCACGAGGAGGCATCTCAACAAAAACGTGCTTCAAATGTAATATGTGATCAATGAATTTTTCGATTAGGTACAATAAAGAAACAATTTAACATTAAATATTAATTTTCAAGTATTTTTTTGGAGAAAAGAGAAGAAAATGGAACCCATTCAGCACATAAAACAAGACGACAAGGAAGAAAATGGTTGATATCTAAGTTTGTGAGTAATTTTTATTTCATTATAACAACTTAACTAGATTTCATTGTTGTATATTTTAAATTGTTTTACAACAATCATCATTGAATGTCTTCAAACAGATGCTAACATACAAAGAAGAACCATTAGAAGAATTGGTTACATTGGGTTAAATATGGGTTGTCAGTATATGTTGGCATATCAGAAATTAATTGTGGAATTTGTAAGCATCTATCGATCTTGTTTTACTTAGCTCCGTCTATAATTACTAGAACAAAAAAACTTTTAAATTAAATATATTATTTTTTATGGGGTATAAAACTTGCAGGAAACAAAGTATAGAACTGCGCCAACAAATGAAATCTTGAAAGATGGCATAAAATTTGATTTTGAAATAATGTGTATAGTTCATGAGTTAATTGTTGCTATGGTACGTCATTTCTTTTCGATTTACATTGATGTATATTATTTAATATTGCAATTTTCATTTTTCTCACCAATGTATATACACTCATTACAGTTTATTTTTATGTTTGTAGATGGAAGGTGAAGAATAAGAAAACAATTAACACTGTGAACAAAACATTCCTCAAAATAACCCGTCATCGAAGTAGCTCGAGCAGTGACAGCAATTCAAGTGAAAAATAATGATCATTATGTTTGGATATCAAAGCAAGGCATTGTATTTTTTGAAAATTTTTCTGTGAAATCAAACATTTTGTTTAATGTAATGGACATAGTGTCCCAATTGAAAGAAAAAGGGATACCAATAAATGTCCCATTTTGTATGACAAAGAGTGTCCTATATATATATATATATATATATATATATATATATATATATATATATATATATATATATATATATATATATATATATATAATATGCTTTAATTTATTCTATTGCGTTCTCCATTGTCAATGTGAAATGTAACACCACTGACTAAATTTATGGATGATTAAATATTATAATGAAGAGATGTGAAATTTGATGATATGATATAACAAATTAATCCAAACATCACATTCAAATGCACTAATAAAAATTTAATTCATATGAATACTGTTATAAGATATGTGTCGTCTTTTGATGAATAATGAATTTTAAAAAATCACAATAATTATGATATGATATAACAAATTAATCCAAACATCACATTCAAATGCATTAATAAAAATTTAATTAATATGAATATTGTTATAAGATGTGTCGACTTTTGATGAATAATGAATTTTTTAAAATCACAATAATTGCAACATCACGGGTTGATGTTTCTAAAAAATGCAAAATGAACAGGTGTGCGTCGATTCTTACGTACCTGCCAGTGTGTTTGTATTCTAATGTGTACGTGCGTTTCTACGGCTTATGGGCACCGCACAAATTCCAATAGCAACTATAACTCTCGGTGTGTTGTGTGATATTGTAATGTTCCAAATTTTTCACTATGTTAATTGGAACATTAATTTTTCTTTTATTTTAATAAAAGAAATAAAATGGGTAAGGGAGCCCATGTAGCAGCAAAATAAACTCTCCTAATGTGCAAAGAGTCACTTAAGTGGCTAAACTTGGCATTCCCTAGTGTGAAAGGGGCCAAAAGCAAGTAAACTAGACCATGGTTGACCAAGTCAACAACGTGGCTAAGAGGAGAAGCTTGCTCAAGAAGACTACGTAGTTTGGAAAGGAGGGAAATTAGAGGATGAGAGAAACCCTAATGAGTGGGGTCCATGGGAAGGAATCATTCCTTGCATAAAAAGGTGAAGGAGAGCCATTGTTCATCATGCTTGAGAATTTCAAATTGTAGCTCTCTTCAGTTGTTCAGCTGAGATAGCTTGTGCTGCTTAGCACAAGAGGGATTCCTATTTAGGAGTCACATTCTCTTACTTGGGAGGCCTTGGAGGAGCTGTTATTCATCTTCCTCACATCTTGGCTTAAGGCCAAAGCGTTCATCTTCTGTGTTATTCTGTTGGGCAGAAACGTTAGAGTTGCTGGTGTTGTAGTGAGGGATCACCATCACACATTTCCGGAGCTAGTTTTGTGGAGGAGGAGCTCTCTCTTTCTCTAGGAGATCAGAAAAGGAGATCCCCGGAGCGTATTTGCAAATTTTGGCATTGGGCCAAGTGTTTCATCTCAGTCCGAGCGCAGTCTCTCCCTCTTACAGCGTTATTTTCAGAGGGAAATTGTAGGAGGATTCACCTTGGGGATTAGAGAGTGTAATATTCAGTGAAAGGGGTAGCCTTTCACTTAGAAGATCATTGTAGGAAGTTGCTATATTTTTTTTTCATTCTTTCCCTTCTCCATTCATGTATTATTATTGAGTTACAGTAGCTACACAGCAACTCTGGCATTTTTGTATTTTATCATTTGTATATGTATTGCAACCAATCCTTCTAAGGATTGTTAGTTAGTTATTTTCAAGGGTTGAGAGCTTGCTCCCCCCTCATTTTCATGATTGATATTGATGTATCATCACATTTCTACTCAGATGTTGTGACCTCCTCATGTACCTGTGCGGTCATGGCTAGGCGGCAATATGTAACGTGTAGTCTTGAGTTTACATGCTGATATAGTTGAAAGATGTCTAGAGAGGTTCTTCCCTCGAGGGTTCTATATTATTCATGATGCTACTTTATATATCGGCCATGTACTCTTCTTATATGATGTATTATTTCATTGTTTTTGCTGCTTGTTAAAGTTTAGATGTTGTTGTAGCTCATCCTTTTGAGCAAGATCTTCCTGAGGAAGAAATATTTGCATAGCTATAGGCAGAGCTTGAGAAAGGGCTAGATAGCCTCCGGTTCTCATCCTCTCTTTATAGGTGACATAATTGGTAAAATCCCTCTCAGTCCATCTCCTACATAGCCTTGTTCATATTTCCAACAAAGGAATTCTTCAGTGGTGTAAAAGTTGTTGATTTCCATTTCGGAACATTACGG
>JAXQQM020073980.1:0-120662 GCA_034641835.2 Pinus albicaulis | reverse complement strand
TAGTCATCCATAATTTTGACTTTATCCAGAGATGACTAAAGTTTAAAAACTAATATTTATAGAAACAATATTTGCAGAGAAATTGTGAGTTCTAGAAATCTCACAGCCTTCATTAGCCTAAGTCCATCAGTTCACTGAAATATTCATCCTATTGTTTCAAAAGAATGTTATTTCAGGCTATTTATCCATGTCTTTATTAGTCCATTTCCCTCTGAAAATAACCCTTTTTCACTTCATAAAACCTCCATTTCCTCTAAAAACCCCTTTTAATCATTATAAACACCTTCATTTGGTTTAAAAATACCTTTTCTAAACCTATCGAAAGCCTCCAAAAGGTTCAAAAAAACCCTCTCTTACCCTTATTGGAAGCCTTAAAAAAGCTTAAAAACCCATGTTTTTAGCCTATTTCGACCTTTTAAGAACATAAGGCTTTAAGCCCCTTTTTGGCCTTCAGCCCTAGCCCTTTTATTCATACAACTGTAGCCGGGAATCATCGGCACCTATCGCATTGGCACTTCTTCATTTCCTCTCCCATTCTTTTTGTCCCCCGCCGATGCGATCCCCCGAGGGCTTAACCCTCCGCCCTTCTTCTGCATATGACCCGAGGGCCCGACCGCGAGCTAAAGTCCGCTAGCTCCTTATCCCTCACCTCACAGTCCCCTACTCCTCCACTTGACCACCCTCTCCGTTCCTTCTTAAGCCCTTAGCCCTTTTTATTTCTTTTACCCCTGGTCCTCCTTTTAACCAAGAGACTGCACCCCTGCCTTTTCTCCTAGCCCCCTTATTTTTCTCACCCCGTGCCACTATTTTATTTTCCTAAAACAATATTAACTGTCGAAACACTCGATCCGATAGTCATTATACCTCGCTCCATAACCTATCTCCGACGCATTCGCAACCGTGGATCTTCAAGATCCAATGACCACCGTTTATCTCGCCCCCCTCCGTCATCCTCCCATCCATTCATCTCCCAGATCATTCTCAACTGTGGATCTTCGAGATCCAATGACCTTCATTCACTTCTCCTTTCCCTTTCTTCCACCAATGATCCAAGCACCGTATGATCCGCACCGTTGATCTACCAATATCAACGGCTGTCGACACTCCCAAACCCGCACTACCCGAAAAATCACCCACGTCACTCCTGGTCCCACCTTCCACCCACAATATTATCATCCAATCCCCGTCCAACACGTGGCCTCCATCATCTCCCGCCACCGTGCACCGTTCCCCATCGCGTACCCTCTCCACCGTTGGATCTGTAACCCTAGATCCAATGGTTCACGTGCTCTTTCACGCCCATTTATCCAAAAAACTAATCACATGTTATCCATGCGAAACTGGTGGTTTCATGAGGGACACGTGGTGATAAATGACGTGTATCGCGTTTGATTTTCACTTTACTGCTTACCACTCATCTGCAGCGCTAAAATTGCAGGTGGTTTTCACGAAACCACTTTTCCTCCATTACGCGCCAAATTGAAAATTTCAAACCTGCTTTCGTGGTTCCACCTTCAGAACCTCTCCCCTGCACTCTCCCTTCCTCCTCACTGCTCCTCACGCCCTCATAAACCTCTGAAAAGCAGTAAACCACAAAAAACGCAGGGTTTTATTAATTTTTTTATTTATTTTGTAGGTTTTATGGTGCCCCAAGCCCAAGGGACCATTCCACAGTCGAGGTCAAGATTGGGGCCTCAGGATAACTCTGAGGGTCTAAAACGAAAAGGGATGGGGTTATTTTTAATTCAAAGGTTTTAACCAATGTTTCATAACCTCTAGTTGAAACACAAAACCCTTCGGCACACCAAAGGAAACCCTGCACACATTAAAAGAAGAGAACACAGTTAAAGACAGGTGAAAGAAGTTTAAAAAGGTCTGAAAGGAGATAAAGGAATATAACAAAGGTTTAAAGCAATCAGATAAAGAGAAAAAGTTAGCAAAGGGAATTTATAAAGACTTAAGGCAAAATCAAAGCCTTAAAGCAGATTAAAAAGGCAGATCAAGTCTAAAAAGCCTTAAAAACATTTTAATGATGAAATAAAGGCAAGATAGGCCTAAAAAGGCCTCGAATACATCAACAGAAGCATTTATTCCCTTAAAAAACCTAACTGCCACCTGTGGCTTACTTTATATCTCAAAAGGAAAATAAACAGTTATTACACTAAAGAAGATATTATAAACTATCAAAACAGTTAATATAAAGACAGAAAAATTCCTCAATGTCAATATTTTCATCTATTCAATCCTCAAGAAGTAAAGACAGATGTATTGCACAGAGAAGTAGTTGAGAGACATTCCTACCTTATGCGTTGCATGGTTTTTAATGATAGGAGTGCATTTACTATGTCATTAATAACACTTGGACCCTAGATCAGTTCCACCTCCTCATTTGCATCATAAATACTGCATTCGAACTCATTGTATGTTTGGCATTTGATAACTCTTTGAAGTAATACATAGTTCTGTTGAAGTTGAAGGAAATTTGATGTTCTGGAACATGTGGATGTTTTGACCTATTTTTTGATGGAGAAAGCTCTGTAATTGGATCACTGAGCTTGGTTGTTAGTGAAGTATTCTAAATCTGTTAATTTTTTTCCTGTTTTCCATTCATTTTTCATCATTTCTTTCTTGTAGTAGAGTAAAAATTTTAGGCTAAGAAATTTCTCCTAGAAGCACCTTAGACCTGTTTACTCTTCATTGTCTTTATGTTTTCATCTGCTAAAGGTTTTATTGAGTAGTTTGACTGCTTTTCAACCCTTAAGCTTGTTTATTTCAAAAATGGTTCAAATAGTTGGTCTCAAGAATGATTTATGGTTTTCCCTACTTACTTGCTGCCTCTTGAAAATTGTTTCTGAAGTCTCCCTATAAAGTACCATTGTTTACAGTCTACCAAATAGGTCTGTTTTGATCATACCCTTTTTTCTTGCTTAATTAATTGTTTTAAAGGTCTTTATAGCTGTAATCAAAGATGTCTAGGAGTTCCCTCTTCTATGAATGCATTTATTTGTGAATATTGAATGTTTTCTTATTCTTGAAAGTGAAATCTTTGATGAAATAGAGCGTTCCTCGACTCCTAGATTTCATTTTGAAAGTTTGTCTTGAATTTTTTATTTGCTGAAGTGTGATTTGTAGGATTCATGGTTAGCCCTGTCTATGGAATAATTCTTCATGTTTAAATGATGTTTTAAGTCCCTTTCTTGAGAAGTACATATAATTAAGGATTCTTAATTTCCCTTAGTTCTACTTTTCATTCTAAACCCTTAATGTTCATTTCATTTCACCTGAAATACTTTGTAGATCCAATAGCCAAGTTAGATTTTCCCTTTGATACCCCTAATTCATCTACAAACTTGTTACAAACTTCTACTTGACTCCATTGCCCAATGACTTAGAGATTTCCCTTTTCTATCTATGATGCCTAGATCATCATGTCTCACCAAACAATCAAACAAACTCATGCTTAATAACTAGCCTAAAATCAACCTTTTACAAGAAAACAAGTCATATCTTTGCAAACAATTAAGAGATCCCTCTCTGAGACTAGGACGGCTAGATCCTAGAGCTCTAAATATTGGTTTATATGTTTCCTTGTCATTAAGTATGCCAATCTGCTAAATCACAGGACCCCAATGGGGACAATGATCTAAAGGTCGGATCTACTAGGAATAGGTGTAGACAACAGCAAAAAATCAGAGGGAAAATTGCTGCAAATGAGGTGGAAAAAGGCTACAACCTCGAGGGAAGTAGAGGGGACCCTAGAGGAAGACCCAAAAAAAACTAAAAATAAGTGTTTTGGATGGATAAATAACCAATCTGAAGTGGATCTAAAGGTAAGGGTTTAGATCTAAAAAATGGTTGACCACACTAAAATTTCAGACGACTTGCAGCAGCTAAAAATCTTCCACGAAAGGTCGAGGTTACTGAAGCTCTAGGGGGCTAAATTCCCACTTTGATGAGTAAAAAAGAAAAAGTATAGTTCCAAAATGGGCAGAGCCAGAGGTCAGACAACCCTGAACAGAGTCCCAGACAAACCCAGAAAAATCTCTGAAAAATTCCTGCAAAAAGTTTAGATCGCAGTTTCTGACCTGTTTTCTGCAGAGGTCCCAGGTTTTGGCCTGTTTTCTGTGCCCTGGAGGTTCATGTCGTAGGTTTTGGCCCCAAAAGTGCAACCTGAACTTCTGGCACTCTCAAGAGCAGGTTTTATAAAATTTTGTCATCTGAGTTGCGGCTGATGCCTGTCACCTGCACAATAGGTTTGAAAACATATGGAAGTTAGAATTTTCAATGTTTTAGGGTTTTATAAGTTAAAAAAAACATCAAGAAAATAAAAACAAGAAGCTGAAGAGAAATCCTAGGGTTTGAAGCAGCTGGTCACACAGGGATTTGAAAAACGACAGAGGTCGTAATCGTAAACCCCTGTGGAGTTGCTAGTTGTTAGTATGAATCTTAATCGTGGGCGTACGAAAAAAGGCTCACTTTAGCCGTGCATAAAACAACCCTAATAGCAAAGATGGCTGCCAATATATTTAGATCTTCAATTAGTTGACCAAGATAAATGTTGTAAAATGTAGATATTTGCATTAAAAGACATTAAGTAGTAAATAAAAGCAAGAGTTGCTCCATGCATCCAATAGACAAGACAATATTGTTTTAGAGAATTTTTTGTATTTTTTGACACCTGGGGAGGGAACATAGAAAGATGTTACGAGTCCCCCTCAATGGGATGGGTTCTTGTAAGTCCTCAACACTTCAGATCTAAAATCCCTCTCTCTTGATGATGTAGAAAACCAGACAAAAAAGGAACTCAAAGGGATCTCATAAAAAATGGTAGCAAAATATGACAATGATGGTGGATCAAAGTCATACCAAAAGTATAGATCCAAAGTGATCTTTAGGCAACAAAAGGTAGTGAGTGAACGGAAAATCCCTTCTATTTATAACAAAATATTGAGTTAGTCTAGATATTGGTGCATAATTAAAATATTATTAACCAATTCTAGATCCAACTTTTATGGAATATTTTATTATATTTGTTGGAGGGAAAAAGAATTTGACTTTGGTCAAATCCCTTTATTTGTAAATAATAAATAAATAAAATATTTATTTATTATTTTAAGGATGTGGTTGAGTAATAATCAAATAAATAATGGTTTATTCAATTATTTATAAATGATTTAGTCAAATTTAACAAGGAATACTATTTAAATAAGGTTTAAATAATTATTCCTAAAAAATAATAAGATAAATAATGATTTATCTAATTAATTTTCTTGTTTTGGGTTAAATATGACCAGGAATATTTATTAAACTATTGTTTAACTAATTATTCCCTTATGAAAATCAAACATATGTGGATTTATATAATATTTCTTCATGGGGTTTCCTATTTAGACCATAAACAACTTAATAAATGAGGTTTACTAAGTTATTTTTCATAGTGAAAGAAATTTTACTTAGGGTAAAATTGGTCTTACATGGTGTACTTTGGTCCATCTAATAGTAACAGGTTAGATGACCAAAAAATGGTGTAACACTCTAGATACAGAAATGGAGATTGGAACTCCAGTAGCTATGGAAAAAGAAAAAACAGGACCGCAGAGTAGGCTGGAGACACAAAGATGGAAGATGTACACTCAAGTAAAAGGGAAAAAACCAAGGAAACATAAGAAGAAGTGCTAGAAACCAGGTTATTGGAGACATGGAAAGATAAACCACGTTTTCATGTGATGTTGGAAGGTTCATGATAGGTTTTTGCTTCGTCATCTCCAAAGATAGTTGTCTTAGGTGTAAAATCTAGTGTAACAGTTACTAGATCAAGCTGTCATGATGGAAAGGTAATTGAAGAAAAAAATAAGAAGATGAGAGAGGAGATGCAGCAAAAAATGGCATCTCACTTAGTCACATACCATACTAGAATCCTGGTTGGTATGGATTTAGAAAGAAACCAAATGAAGTTTTCATTACAACATCAACTCGCACAGAACTTTCCTTCAACCTATTAGTTCTAATCCTTGGAAGTTTCATTGTATTTTGCAAGTGTTCCCCTACCAGATAAGATAAATTTCCATAGGCAGGTCGGAGAAACATTATACAACGAGCTCAACAAGAATTTCATGACTATCAGCAAGGTAGAAAAAATGTTGGAAAAGGTTGAAACTAGATTGAAGCAAGAGGGAGCCAACCCCATGTATCTCCACATGCAAAATGAGAGCTTCAAGGAGTTATTCATGAAGTTGGGTGTCAACGTGGAGGATAATTCATATTTCAAAGCTCTCCTTAAGATTTCTCAGACAAAGATCCAAGATTTAAGACATAAGCTGAAGATGTCAGGAAGTGAACATGTTTAATATACAGAGCTTGCATATGTAGAGGAAGAAAAGGAGATCCTAGCCAAAGAGGTTATTGAAAAAGATCATGAGTTAATATCTCTCAAGCAGTAGGCATCCGAACTACAAATGGAAATAGATTCACACATATGTGTAGTGATCATCCATGAAGATCCTCAAAACCCAACTGAGAATCTCACTAAGACCCTCACTGTACTCTAGCTATCAAAATGGAAACATAAAAAAGTAAAAAAATATTTGGATGCCGCTCAGAAATGTCTAGCATAGAAAGAGAAACAAATATAAACTTCCAAGACAAATGTTGAGATCCTTAGAAAGAATCTACATGCATTAAACTAGGAGGTTTCTAAACTTGAGGGAAGGTTTAAAGGGAACATGTCTTTTCTTCAAGCTAAAGAGTTGGTCTGGGATGAGTTCATCAAAGCTATGGGAAACAAATAGGAGTTCATAAACTTGATACATGAGCATAAAAAAATTATCAAAGATTATGAATATTCATCCTAGGACCTAAAGAGGACGGGGAAAAGAACTCCCAAATTGCAAAAATATTTATTAATTTTTTGAATGAAAGGCCACTCAGTGAATTCAGGCCTATAGATGTGGTAGATAGAGTCAATGTTATCTGTTTGAAAATACATAGAGGTTCCAGTTAAAACAATTTCCCTTATTATGACATTAACTTGTGATGTTTTCATTATTATTATTATATTTCTTAATTATATTTTCTTACCATCAAGATTAATTCCAAACAAGAAAAGAAGGGAACACAAGATATAGGCAAGCTGCTAGGGAAAAACCTCGCTCGAGGGTAAAACCCAATCACAAATTCTTCCTTTATAGATTCAAAGATGAGACGACCAACACCCTTACAACTCATACTAGAGACTACTCCATCCATCAAGTCATCCTTGCTTGCTCTTCCTTTCACTGTGATTGCATACCAAGATCTATGTCACTGTGTTAGCATTGAATTCATTGAATTGAACTTGGATATCTGAACTGTGATCCGAACTGTAATAAGAACTGTGATCACCGAATTTAAGAGATAATCCAATTTTTTTTCTATGATTTATGTGAATTCCTCACACGGCTATATATAGTGGTTTCCATATGAAAATAATCCAACATGAGTGTGTGAATCGTTGTGTCTTCATATGGTGAGGTCTACATGTGTTCTTTGGAGAAGGTCGATTTGAAGGAGATTTCTTTTGAGGCCGACATGAAGAATTTGCTGGAGAGGATGAATTGATGGAGGATTCCAAATAATGAATTGACTTTGACTCAATCCTATAGCCTAAAATGGAGCCTTTACCTTTAACAATTCAATTCAACAATAATAAAATTATTCTAATTTGACAAATATATTACATGTTTTACTTCAAGTATAATGAAGACCGAACCTAGTTATGTTTTCCAACACTCCCTCTTAAATAGGGAGGTATTAATATTTACATATAATCACAGAGGTACATGGAAGATTTAAACACATCATCTATGAAGAATTTTAGGCACCACAATTCCATGGACTAGATTCTTGACCAGGGCAATCTATCCATTGGTCTCTCAACAATTTAGGCACTGCAATGCCACATACTAGATTCCTGACTAGGGAAATCTATCTAGGTGGGACTAATATGGAGTCAAGATTTCATCCTCTCTAGGTATCATCAGGCTTACATCCTAACCATCAACCCATAAATCCAGGTCTGTGTCATAGCTCAATGACCAACACCACCCTTCCAACTTTGACATCTATACATCAACAAAAATTGTCTACTAGATCTCCTCCAGAAAATTTCTTCACTCACAAAGCATCAACACTCCTTGATCCAGCAGATCAAGGATGACCAATCTCTCCCAATCAAATTGATTGGTAGCCAGCATGCTATCAAATCCTTCAAGAGATTCACTTGTACAAACACAACCCTAATAATTGATATAATTTCACATGTACATAATAAAATACAAGCCTCTGAGGTTTTTGATCTAAATATGGGAAAACTTGTTATTGCTATGCAAGCTCCCTCATCAGTATTAAAAATGTGATTAGGATCGTCTCATGTTAACCACTTGTGAAGAGGGTTTATGTGTGTAGTTTCATGTGTTTTTAAGGATCAAATTATGAATTAATTAAACATTAAAAAATCACTTACAACAAATTAAATGCAGCAATATAACTCACAACAATCACATAAAAAAATGGATGATGATGGAGTTCACCCCTCCTGGGCTATATCTCCATAGACCTGCTTTAACTAGCTAGGCCCTCTTAGGATTATGAGTCAAAATTCTGATTAAAAGCACAATTATTGCTCCATTGTATTATTTTACTACACCATTGGCTTCAGAACACTCAAATACCCCAAAATACTATCCAATCTCTGAATTTGGTTCACATCTCCTCTAGGCTTGACCTCGAATACCGGTGGCCATGGGCTTGTTTAATATCCAAAGTGAAAAAATCACCTTCATATGTGCTCCAACGCCTCTATAAAATGTACCACTGTGTTTAGAGCATAAAATACATCAAAAATTGACTATTCATTCACTAAAATTGGCCTTTAGCTGATCTGGGTATGGCCTTCCCTCCTGGTGGCCCTAGGCTTCAAAATTCTTCAACGTGCCAAAAAAACATGTAGATGAGCTTCATTTCCTCTGAAAGTTGTTCCAATGGATTCAGAGCATGCCAATATACTAATAATGACTATCCTTGAGCAAACATTGGCCAAAAATTGACTAAGTTATGGCAAAAACAAACTTTCCCCCAATTTCTCTTCCAAACCTGGAAAACTGGAGTTAACCCCGAAAAGTTTGGTGGAATCTCCAAAAATAGTAACTCTGCCAAAATAGCAATAATTAAGGAGGAAATTAATTAATGAATAATCCACAGTTAACTGGTGGATAAGAGCGCCTGAAAAATTTTCTTAGTGTAAGGCTAGAACGTGGTCACATGCTGACGGTCACGTGGAGGAGGGTTGGCCCCCTCCTTCCATCATTGGAGCAATAAATTACATTCAAATACTTGTTCTCTACCATATTTTTCAAGAAATAAGTGTTGATCCGGTAAATCCCCTCTGCAGATAGAGGTGATCCCTCTAGCCCTAGAGTGGGTCTAGCAACAAGGGAACAAGCTGGACTTTTGGACTCCTAGCTTATAAATGAAAACGAGTTGGGATAGATGACCTACCTTGGTCCAACGCTTTTGTTGTACTTTGCAGCAGTGATCTTCTGATATTTGTCTTCACACGTCATGGTCCTTTAGTGATAACGTCTGTGTACCTACACAAGTATCAAGTGAACGGTGACAACATACGAAAACACACTTTCATTTACAACTATTCGATTGGTCAAGGAGAATCAAACATTTTGCATCTGATCGAACTCAAAATTTGAACCAAAAAACCAATCATGTATTAATGATAGAGAAAATAATTTTACAACCTTAATGCCTTGACATTGCAGTATCCTTCGACGGGTTCATTCAAGCGCATCCCAAGCATTCTTCGGGGATCGGACTTGGTGAGGCAATGGGCCTAAACTCTCTCTGGACAATGGATTCCTCTCTGCCTTATCCTTCACACCAGCTATAGTAAGGACTAGTCAGCTAGCTGAAACTATGTGAGAAGGAAGTATTTATAGGAGAGGAGGAGGTAGTTTGGGATCCCTCATAAGGTGGAAGAGAAGCCTTATCCTTTGGGGAGTTGCTCAATTATAGGAAACAAGAAGCCAAAGGGAGGAATTTGACATTATTCAGTCGAACAAACCATGATGACTCCACTCAAGAAGTGGTTTGGCATGGAAACTTCGTTTCTATTTTAAAAACTTTCCAAAAACAGCTCGGCGTGTGTGCCCCACTGAGACAGAGTGCTAATGGGTGCGAGGCCTAGTGTTAATTTCTCTATGGGCACGAGGCCATAACTGCCTACCATTGCCGACCCAAAATCATGTGTTTTTGAGAGCTTTCTTCAGGAATGATAAACAGAGGAAATTTTCTTGACATGCCAAGGGATGCAATGACACTTTTAGCAAGGTATTAAAATACACAGAATTCACTGAAATGGTCCTTCGATATTCAGGATGAGAATTCTAGGGACGATGAAAAAATACTGTGTAATAGATGCCCCCTAAAGCATGGGGTCCTAGAGAGAGAGAGAGAGGAGTGAAATGCTTTATGAGAATGTGCCCCAACCAAACACCATCGTCAGAAGACCTACAAGAACAAGTGCAACTGATATCTCTGATACATGAATATGTGGCATGGGCACAACCATCCATAATAGAGTACATATAAAAATAAGATCTGAGGTATGGACGCAACCATCCAGCAAAAAGGATCAATAAATAAACTCAGGTATGGTCACATCGATCCAATCAGACGAGTCATGCATATAGTCATGATAAACCAAATCATCTCGCAACCTATATTTTATGAGACAAAACCTAGGGTCTTGCGGTCAATCTTGACCCTAACAAGTACAAATTCAAGCATGCGAATGAGTGAGCTGAAGTCGAACATGCGAGAAAATCGCCTGATTACCAGCTAATGATGAAAGTTGTTAACAAGCACGAGAGAAACCATCAATAATGACAATGGCTCTCAATGTATAACTATTACAATCCGTGGAATGTAAACTGTGAGCTACAGTCAAACACCCGCGAAATCACTCGATCGAAGGCCAATGATGAGGAATTGTCATGGAATGCGAATAAATTTCCATTGAGGCATGCAAGCTCCAAGGTACTAGAAGGGAGTCTCTAGATTAGCTTCCTGGATAATGAGCTGAAGTCGACAGGAAGTGATCTGGTCGGAGGAGGGCCATAATTTTTCCCACATCATCGACACGAGACAGAGGAATAATATGATAGTGAATCAGGACTAAATAGGGGATCAGAGGTTGAAAACTACAGAACAAAACTTCTCTTGAACATATTGGTGACACGACTCTGGAATTTGGTAGTATTTGACATCAAGGGATCTGAGGTCATGATGACGTGGAAAAGAGCAGATGAGAGGTCAAAAAAAATAGCCCAAACCCATGGAGGCAAAATGAGGAAATGGGATGTCCCCAACCCGACACGAATTGCAGACGAGTGTCATGTTCAAGAATGACATACTACCGACATGACTGAGAATTGGTTCCATTTTCCCCCACCATTGCTGGCGAGTACCCCAATTATTTTTGGAATCAAGCTTGAAGGGGATAGCATATGCTTGTCATATAAGTTTTTCCTTCAGACAAATTCATCCTAGTACATTTTACAAGCCCTAGGAAGGAGGAAATCAATTACGTCATGGTGACGATTTCCGATGTCATGTAAGTTTTAATGAGACTGACAAAGGAAGAACTCAACATATTTTCATGTTTTAGAGAGTTTGAAAAGAAGCTGAAAAGAAAACTCCAGCAAGTCCCTTTTCATTGGTAGTGTCACAGATCCGAAAAGGTAGAAAACAATATCTGGGAGAACCTCTTAGTCATGATAGGCTAAGGTATTCCTTTTTTGTAAATAATCTATCCCGACCTAAAAAAGGGGTAAACATATACTAAGCATGATTTCGTTTCATAGCCTTTAACGAGTTCAAAATGGCAAGAGTCTTGGCAATCTTTCCAATTTTTTAGAGTCAGAAAAGAGCTAAAAGATGACTCCAGGGTGTGACTTTTTCGAGTTTTTACCGAGTCCGAAAAAGTAATAAAATACAACTCGTTACTTCATCACCATCATGTTGAGGACCTATTGCTGCATAAGAAACGCATGTAAAACCCACTTTTTGAGACAAAATTTTAAAATAATCAAAAAATAAGCCCAAAAACCTAATTAGAGTTTCAAAAATTTTATAAGATGACAGAAATAGTAAAAATAAATTAATTTTCACTTTTTACCTCTTGTGAACATTTTACCCTTTTTCACTATGATTTTGTGGAGATAATAGTGAACAATCTAGGAGACCAATCGTGAATCTGTCAGCTTCAGGTGAGTGCTCGTACCATTGCCTGAATTTTGAACTAATTTTCATTGCCTGCATTTCAATTTTTCACATTTGTGGGGGATTTTTTTCAAATTAGGGCGCAGGTTCTGGGCATGGACTCAAGCCAACCCGCCTTGAATTTTAACGGAGGTGCACCACTTAACACAACTATTTTTAAAACAGTCGCACCAGCCATGGATACGAGGTTTGCATCAAAAGTCTACTAATTGGCCCTGTTTTAAACCTTTCAATGGTAAATAATTTGACTAATCATAGCACCTTTAATGCTTTTGCAGGTGTGTGAAAGAAAAATTGTGATCGAATGGAATGAAAGAGAACATGGAGATGAAGTTGAGGAAGCCATGAGCAATGTAAGATGCATGGATGTTCTAAGGGACTGTGAGCTTCTAAAATTCTTCATGGTGCCATGTCTCTGAGCTCAACCAGAGTTATTACAATACCTGATCAATGTATCAGACATTGATTGGGAAAGATTCGTAATTCATGATCAGGAGCTAGAGATTGAGGTATCTGATGTATACTTCATAACTGGATTATCACGGAGGGGTGTATTACCAATCTTGACAGGTACCCGACCCATGATGGAAAACATGAGCATGGTCATAGACAGTGTTTTGCCGAGGGGCAAGAAAAGGATCAAAGAGTGGGAAAGTGGATATTCAAACCATTCCAGATTTGGCACTAAAATTAGTGTTGCACACCATCACGCGAGCTGCTAGATCTCAAGCTTCACATGAAGTCACAAAAACACAGCTACTACTTTCCATATCTTGTATGGTCCTAACTCTTTACAACTGGGCAAAGGCGGTAACAATCATTATGAAATGCCAACTGACAAAATGCAAGAATGGAAAGCTGAAACAGTTCAGCTATGGGTCCATCATGGTATCGTTCATCCTGAAATGATTACCAATATTTCAACGTCAGGAGGTGACAGCCCCTGCACCACCACCATGAGAGCCATGGATGTTCCATTGGGTGGATTTGATGCCTATATTAGGAGGTGGTAAACAGATGTCGTGGAGACCAGTATTCTTTGACTGGATCCATCGACAACTTATTATGGTGGAGGACTGGCCCTACACAGGCATGAACTTTACGGGTTATGTTGATCTCCCACTCCCAGTAGGAGAGGATTGGGATGAAGGATTGGGTAAGACTCATTTTTTTATTTTGATGAGTATTATGATTTTTTGATTATATATGTTGTGATGTTAATCCATGTATTTGTATATATTGGCCCAAAAATACCTGTAGGAATGTCTCCAATAGCATGGTGGGTTCCTTGTGATTTTTATGTGGCCCCTCATGGTGAGGGAAGCGAAGAGGAGGAAATCATATGCAACCTGGAGGGACTCACCAGCAGAATCCGAGATTATGCGAGATTTGACGATGTTCCTCACACATACCAAAGGCACACTGCGGGGGTGTCTAACCATGTTCACCGCTTACTGAGGTGGCTTGTGTGTGTAGTGACATGCTACCATGAGCATCATGGCGATTAGACACCTAGGCTTTTATTTGCATATTTTGAGAGACATGATGTGTCGGGATGTAACCAAAACATTCATATTTTTGAACTTATGATGCACGCGGATGAAAACAATTGATATATATATGCATGTTTTTCTGTATGAATCTTATTATGTGATGATGATGTTTTAGAAATTATGCAAATTTCTATCTAATACAATTTTAGCTATTGTATCAGTTAACGCATTCATTTGTCTAGGAATATGTTGATATGTTATGTAATCAAAACTCCTTTCTAATAAACGAACATGCAAATACAAACTTAAGATTTTAGGATTTATAATAGAATAATTTCCATTAAGCTAAAGAAAAACAAGTTGAGAGTCTAGGTTAACAATTAATGTACGAATGTCGAGAGTAATGGCCTCGGTTAAGAGTTTAATGATGGCACTATATTCAGTGAAATTGTTTGTGGTTCATCCTAGACAAATACCTTGAAGGTCTATCAACTCACCATTAGGATTATAAATCACCCAGGCTGCAGAAGACAGGTTTCAGGTACTACGGGAGGCACCATCCACGAAACCAACATAAGGAGTGACAAACATCTGCACAGTAAGAAACAACATAATAAGCAGGAAAAAATTGCTCGCAAAGCACACCAAGCCAAAAAATGTACAAAAATGAAAAAATACCTATGTGCAAAATAAAAATGCACGAGAAACTCATGCATAGTATTTTTTGAGATACATCCCATTTCTGGGTTGATTCTAAGGATAACCTTCAGAATAAATTAGCTCATAAGTCTCGTTCTACAAAATGCGCTTAACAATATAGGGCCCATGCCACATGGGTTGGAATTTTCCTTCCCCCAGCTTATCATGAGCTTTGTCACACAAGAGGACGAGGTCTCCTTCTACAAAGGAAAGAGCGGAAAATAACTGATCAAAATGAGCTTTGACCCACTTTTTTTGTGCTTCTATGACAAGAGAAGCAAAGCGGCGAGTTTCATCAAGCCTCTCTAAATATAAAATATGCTCTTCTTCTGGCAAAGTATTAGGCAACAATTCAATAGCTATCTTGAGAGAAGGTATTTCACATTCAATCGGAAGGGTAACTTCCAGACCATAGACAAGCTGGAATGGAGTGAATCCAGTCACATCCTTCATCGACATTTGGTAGGCCCAAAGAGCTGAAAAAAACATGAGATTCCATTTTGACTTGTGCATCCCAATCGTATGTCGAAGCATAGTGACTAGAACCTTGTTCACGGCTTCAAACTGGCCATTGGCCTGAGGGTAGTACGACGTTGAGTTGCCGTGACACAGACCCAACTTGGAAGTCAACTCAGCCATCATGTAATGACGAAAATGAGAACCATGATCTGTAACAATGGCTTGAGGGACACCAAACCTGGTAATGACATGATTGAACAAGAATTATGTGAATTTCTTACCGTCAGCTGTAAGTGTAGGCATTGCTTCGGCTCATTTAGTGAAGTAGTCACCGACTATGATAATATAAGCATGCCCCCCGATCAATTTTGGGTTACACATCATAAAATCGATTCCCCACTTCAAAAAGGGACCAACAGTAATGACAGGATGGAGGTGTGCGGGTGGCACCGCATCTTGCATTGGTAAATCTGGCAATCATGACACTTGCGGACAACAAAACTGCAGTCTTTAAAGATGGTAGGCCAGAAATATCAAACACGAAGGATATTTTGTGCTGTAGCATATCCAGACATGTGATCGCCACAGGCACCAGAGTGGCAATCATTGAGGATCTTTTTAGCCTCCTCAAAATTAAAACACCGGTGGAGAACAGAATCAGCTCCGATGCAGTAGAGAGTATCTCCGACTATGGGATAAGTTTGCAAATGATGGTAGATGCACCGACAAGCATCCTTAATCAACTCATATCAAAAGGTAGAAGTCTAAATATATACGATGATATCACCATACCAAGGATCGAGGGTGCTAATGAGAAAAATGGTGTCGTCTAGAATGCGTTCCTCAGAACTAGATGGAGCATAATTAGAAGGGAGCGAGCAAATAAAATCGGAAAAAACTAATGATTTATTCAATTTGGTAGTAGGAAACTCCAAATCAAGCTCTTGGAGGGTAACAATCCACTTTGATTATTTCCCCCCTAGCAATTGTCGAGTCAATATGTAGGTCACGGGGTTGCAATTAGAAATCACGGTTACTGTGCACAGCAGAATATAATGGTGAAAAAGTTGGACAACTTGAACAACACCCAACTCCAATTTCTCGACATGTGTGTAATGTGTTTCAGTATCGAGGATATTGCAGCTCAAATAATAAATTATGTGCTTGTCACCTTCATCGTAGTCTTACACCAAAACCATGGCAATAGTGCTAAATGTGGCAGCCAAATAGAGGGAGTAGTCGCGATGATAATTTGGAGGACGCAATAGAGGAGCATTGATAAGCAATGTCTTCAATGCATCGAAGGATTTTTGGGCAATCTCATCCCAGAGGAACGAGATGCCTTGCTTTAGTAATCGCGTGAAGCCTTTGGCCACTTCAGCATAGTTTGGTATAAAATGGCGTAGGAAAATAGCTTTCCCTTGCAAAATATGCAGCTGATGTAAAGAGGAAGGGGAGGGGAGATTGAAAATAGCTTCGAATTTTAGGGGATCGAGACAAATTCCATGTTTAGAGACTATAAACCCTAATATTCTACCAGAATCAACGTAGAAGACATACTTATGCGGATTGAGCTGAATGTTATAGTGTCTACAGCGAAAAAATATTTGACGGAGATGATCTGGGTGGGCTTTACGCTTAGAAAAATGAGCTGAAAGGTCATCCAGGTAAGGTCGAACAATGCGCTTGATATCATGGAAAGCATATGACATTTCTCTTTGAAATGTAGCCCTAGCACTCTTAAGACCAAAAGGGAGCTTCTTATAGGCAAAGGTACCCCAAGGACAGATAAAGGCGGTCTTGTGTTGATCGGCTGAAAAAATATTGATCTAGTTGTACCCAAAAAACCTATCCATAAGGGAAAATATCTCACTCCTAGCACATTCGTCAATGATTTGGTCAATAAAAAGAGTGGGATAGTTATCCTTAGGGAAAGCGCGATTGATATCACGGGATATATACAGACACATGAATAGTACCCTACTTTTTATCCACAGGAACAATATTAGAAACCCATTTTGTCAAGGGAATTAGATAAATGAAGCCAACTTTAAGAAGTTTTTTAACTTCTCCCTTAATGGTAGTTGCTTTTCTAGGGTGCACAGGATGAAGACATTGGCGAATAGGCTTCGCACCAGGATAAGTAGGAATCTCATGCACAATGATACTCGGATCGATGCTGGGCATTTCTTCGTAAGACCAAGCAAAAACTTCATGAAACTTGCAAAAGAGACTAGTATAGACCTCAATCTCATCAGGAGAACATGTCACCCCAATGTGGATGTTCTCGAAAGCCCCCAGTTTAATAGAGATGTTGATAGGCATCGTTTGCGTAATGTTTCCTGTTAGCCACCTATGAATTTTTTGACAAGAAAACAGGTGGATAGAAAGTTTTTGAGCCTTCAAGAAATACATTTCCTTTGAAAACATATCATTCTTAAAGCCTCCTGTGTCTTTTTCCCTTTGAAGAATCCTCACTGCTGTTTCCAGTTAAAAATCCTCTTTGTTTGTGGAAGAAAATGCTCGGAAGACCTCCATTTCCCCTTACTTTCATTCCCACTGAACCTCTGTTTTCATCACCTTTTTCCCCTTTCAAATTCCCACCAAAATCCCTCATTAACCCTCTAAATCATCCCAAATCCCCTTTAAACCTTACAAATACCGTTTGTTTTGTTTAAAAGCCCCTTATTTCCTTTACCGAAACCCCTTTTAAAGCCTTAAAAATCCTCTTTTTGGCTTAAAAAACACCCCATTTGCATTTGAGGGCTAAGCCCCTTAACCACTTCCCCACACATGACCCACGCCCAGAACCAAGCGCTAGAGCCCTGGGCGCTAATCACAATCGGGACTTTCATTGCGCGCATTTTCCTTTGTTAAATCAAAATTTTCCGATGCGAGGTCTTCTATTTTGTGAACCCACGTTGCATTCTCCACCGTTGATCCATGTAGATCTAACAGCCAGTGCTAACACCACTCTCCGCCCGTTCCTGCTCTATTTTTCCCTCCGATTGTATTTACACTATCGATCTGTTTCCAGATTGGACGGCGGTTGCATAATCACACCATCACAACGTCCAATCCCATCACATTTGACCTTCGCTGATTGGCGAGTCCCGATTTGATCTGAGACGTTCATCTCTCATGATCCTACAGTCCAGATTACTCCGCACCCCGCTCATTTCCCCCGTCTTTCTCCCCTTCTGATCAATCTCCGACGTCGAGTCCCTGCCAATCCAACGGCCCTGATGTAATCGCGAGTTCAAAACTCAAGAGTTTCGGCCCCCTGCCTTCTCCGATTGCGATTGATTTCCCACCATTGATCTGTTTAGATCCAATGGCCCTCATTCTTCTCGCCTATTTACATACCCCTTTTGCCTTGTACTCCCTCTTTTAATCCTGGCCATCCATTCTACAGATCCGATGACTGGGATATAAACCACCTTTGACTTTCCCCACCATTACTGACCGCGCATCTCCCCATATCGCACTCCACCCTACACCGTCCGATATTTTGGCTCCATATCCAATGGTCAGCATGCATATCGTGTTATTTTGGCATCCGGGCTTTAACGCTTCAAAGTTACACGATGAAAGCGGTTTTATTCTGCCACACGTCACTCAGCGACATATATCGCATTTTTTGGGAAAAAGTTTAAAACCGTTCTTTTGCAGCGTGACACCAGTGGTTTTCTTCCTAAAACCACCTTCCTCCCCTTTGTTCCCACAACCTCCATCATTTAATCTTAGCCGTCCGTTGATCCAGATCTATGTTCCATACTGTATCGTGTCTCCCGTCTATTATCATTCGTCGGAGCCTCCACAGAGTTCATCCGACAATCCCCACCGTTGATCGCCTCCTGTGAATCCAACGGCCCACAACAAATCGTCCTCCGCCTGTCGTGTCCCACTACCTAATGGTCCCATTTTTATACGTTTTAATCCTTTTTCTGTGTATTCACCCAAAACCTTAGACTTTAGTGTTTTACACTAAAATCTATTTTCTTCCGTTCAACTCTTTCGACCTTCCTCCACGGTAAATCTCAACCATTGATCATCGTCTACCCATCTAATCGGACGGTATGCAACCTACTTTTCACCAAACCTCCAGAAGCTCATTCTTCCACTATTTTACAGAGATTTCCATTGGTTTTTCACCTGCATCCACCATTTCCACCATCACTTCCACAGTCTTCCACTGCATTTCTCCACCACCTCCCCTGGACTTTTATAATAGGTTTATTGCATTTGTTCAGGGATTACAGAGTGGAAAATTCACTCTACCTCCACAGTCATAGCCACTATGCTTCAGTGTGCAGAGATAACCATTTCAGCAGCGGAAAAGTGTATTAGCAAAGAGGATTAAAGGTTTTCAAGCCTGATTTTGAAGATTTAATGCTTTAATTCTGTGTTCAAAGGATAAAGACCCAATTTGAAGACCATGAAGATGATCAAGAGACCTATTAAGGTCTAAGCACATGAAACAAGCCATATCTGTGATGTAACAACAGCAAAACATATTTTCTCAAAAAGTACACCTTTCGACAGAAGTCTCCATGCCTCCTTGAGCTCTTAAAAGCCATTTCACTGACTGAAACTTCTAGGCTATCAGTACCACAGTTATGGAAGTATGGTGAACCTGCAAACTTTCTAGCTGCATTACTTTCTTTAGAAGACAAAACAGAGTGCCTTACAGTTAGAGAGGACTCCAAAGAATACATCTGAAGTTAATTTCAACCTGAAAGAGACTTCAAACCAGACTACAGAGTACACACAGCATGCAGAGCCATTAATCAGAGTGGGCAGAAACATTTCTCCCACTCTGTCTTAATGAATCAATTTAATTTACATCTACTTCCACAGTTACTCATTCTCCTATAAGAACCCCAAAGAACATATTGAAAAGGTTGTTGTTGTTGTTGTTAGTTGTAGGGATTCATTTGACTGTTAGAACAGTTATTGGGGGAAGTAGCTGAGTAGTTTGTAATTTAGTAGGTTAGGAGGAGAAGTTTGGAATGTAATAGCCATTGAGCTCAAAGTATGTGACTGGTTTTGCACATCAATTGAACAAGCAAATTTCACAGGATCCTAGTCTATATTACGGGTGATGTTTCCTTATTTCATGTTTAATCATACTGTCCATTTATTCTCTGATAAGAATCAGTAAATTAGGCTTAGGATATACCCCTGCATGGTACCCTAATGCCCACTGCTCTTCTTGTCTTTGATGTTTTCTTCTTATAGTGAATCTAAGAACAAATTCGTGTAATTTAACCAGTTAAAGATGTCAGCCCATCCCATGCTTATTGATGTATGAATTTGGGGTTTTTTGCTTAGATGTTCTTGTTGGGTTTAAGCTAGAAGAATTGGGATACTGGGGATTTAGTGTTAGCCATGTCCACTGGGTTCCTTTTCCAATAGAGTGGCCTTTCTAAGATCCCTAGAGCTGGTGTCAAAAGCATTGAAGGTTAAAATCCCTTCCCTGATCTTAGGCCTAGTTCTGTGTTAAATCTTAACTCTATTTTTCTCTTGGAGTTTGTCCAAGCAGGCACGGAGTTAAATGACCTCTAACTTGATCTTAAGCTACCCTTGGTGTCTTAATTGAGAGTTACCTCTGAGTATGTCAAAGCGAATTCTGGATTTAAATGACATATGATGTGATACATGTAGACTACACTTGGGTTTCTTTCTTTCTTTCACCTTCACTAGTTATATTTCCATTCCACCATCTATATAAAAGATCCTTTAGTATAGATGACTTGCCCTATGGAAAGCCTTGCTTAGTTGTAATGCAAGTAATCCCCTTTCATGACTCCATAGCCCAATGGACAGACACTTTCTTGACCTATCTTCTTTTGCCGAAACATCCTGCTGCTTTGTTCCTCTCATCCCATAACCTTCTTAGTTAATGATCTCCAACCCAACAACCAAATCATTTAAAAACCCATTGTGCTTCATACCTAGCCTAATACCTCATTTTGAGCTTCAAAGATATATCATTTCTTTGCATTTATAGAGAGATCCCTCTCTAGGTCTAGGAGGGCTAGATCCTAGGACCCCAAAGTGGTTTTGATGTTGTCTAGTCTTTTGGTCTTGCCAATCTGGCCAAAACACTAGAACCCCAACATAATGGCGACTCCATTGGGGAAAATCTGAGTGTCCTTAACTGCTAATACCTGGTCTTGTGTCCCATTGTCGTCTCCAAACATAATGGCGACTCCACTGGGAATTGTGTGCATTTTATCTTATATACCCTTAGGCATTCAAAATACCCAAAATCTCTAGTTAGATTGGTATTTAATTGCTGATGGTGGACAGCAACCTGCTTCAAACATTCAAACTCATCCACCTGGCGACTCCACACTCCATAACTCCTAAAAGACCAAATGACTCCACTAGTAGAAGACCCTGAACTGGTTGGGAATATACAGTGACCTCTTCTTACAAAAATGGACAGAGAAGCAAAGCTAGATGATTTGTCGGATAGACTCACAAGAATGGTAAACATGTTTGGTGAAATAATGGTGAAGGTGTATGAGGCCAATTTAAATGCAAATGTTGATTATTCAGAATAGCCCATGCCTTTTCCATAACAAGAGCAAACCCAAGACCTAGACAATGAGAAAGACATGTTTGATGCTCAAGAGTCTATAGAAGATGAAGAGGAAGGTGATCTAGAACTGCCTGATTGCCTACCTATGTCTTATCTTTGACTAGAGAATATCACGACCTAATTGCTACACCATTTTTTTGGTCATCCAACCCATTATCATTAGATGAACTCAAGTACACCATGTAAGACCAATTTTACCCTAAGTAAAATTTCTTTCACCATGTAAAATAACATTTGTCCATATTTCCTGGTCATATTTAACCCAAAACAAGGAAATTAATTAAATAAATCATTATTTATTTAATTATTTCTTAGGAATAAGTTATTCAAATCATTATTTAATAATATTCCTAGTTAAATTTGACTAAATCATTTTTAAATAATTAAATAAATCATTATTCATTTAATTATATCCCCACCATCTCCCTAAAATAATAAATAAACCATTTATTTATTTATTGTTTATAAATAAAGGAATTGACCCAAGTCAAAAGACCTTTTCCCTCCAACAAATATAATAAAATATTCCTAAAGGGTGATTCTATAATTTGATTAATAATATTTTATTCATGCACCGAGTTCTAGAACACCCCAATATTTTGTTATAAATAGGAGGGTTTTCCCCATTCATTAGTCACCTCCATTGCATTAGATCACTCTAGATCTACTCTTGGTCACCATTTTCCATTTTTTCTTTGTGAGCTCCCATTGAGTTCTATGTTTGTCTAGGTTTTCTACACCAATAAGAGAGAGGAATTTTAGATCTGAAACACTGAGGACTTTCAAGAACCCATCCCATTGAGGAGAACCGGAAAACACCTTTCTTGTTTTCCTCTTAGGTGCCCCATTCTTTAATATAATATAAAATTCTTTTAAATACATTTTTCTTGTCTTTTCTATTGGATGCATGGAGCCATATTATATTTTATATGCTTAATGTCTTTTGTGCTTAGATCTGGATTTGTGCAACAAACTTAAAGATATTTTGCAGCCATAATCGATGTTAGGGCTATTTGTTATGCGTAGCTAAAGTGATATTTTACGACGAAAGATTCATACTAACAATTGGCGACTCCACACGGGTTTTCTTTTGTGACCGCTGTCGTTTTATATATTCTTGCATATCCATCTATTTCAGACCCTAGGGTTTCTCTTCCATTTCCTATTTTTCCTATTTTTATGGTGCGTTCCACCTCTAAAACCCTCAAACAGTCAAATTTTTAACTTCCATGTGTTTTTGGCCTAATTGCGCAGGTGACAGACATCAGCTGCAGCTGAGATGACAAATTTTTTCTGAAATCTGCCGCCGAGAGAGCTGGATCTACAGGTCGCACTTATCAGCCAAAAAAGTGTGACCTGGCCTTGAGGTCACACTTTTCTACCCCAAATCTGCGACCTGGACTGAAAACAGTTCAGAACCTGCGATCTGCACTTTTTTCTCCAATTTTCCAGCACTTTTTCTGGGTTTGTCTGAAGCTTCTGTCAGGGTTTTCCAGCCTTTGTCTCTGCCCATTTAGACCTATTTCTGATCTTTTTCACTCAACTAAGTGGGAATCTTTCCCCTTAGGGCTCTAGTACCCTCCACTTTTTGTGCACGAGTTTTTGTTGTTTCAGAAGTCTGAATTTCCAGGGTTTCAGCCTTTTTTCTTCCAGATCTGATACCTCATTTTCAGATCCCTTTAGATCAACGCTTCTCCCTTTCAAATCACCTCATATAGTTTTGTTTGGGTTCATTTCTAGGGCCGCCTCCTTGTTCCTTCCATTTTTAGCTGATCTCCTCCTTTTTAGCAGCAACCTTGCCTCTGCCTCTTTGCTGTTCTCTGCACCTCTTTTCAGCAGAATTCCCCTTTAGATCCCTGTCCCTCCCGACCTTAGATCTATTGGCCTCTTTTTAGCATGCTTTGCTTAGTTTTTTTCCCTCTTATAGACTCGTTTTGAGAGACCCGCCTTCTTGGGTTAGATTGATGCATTGGTAGCTGTTAATTTTTTGTTTTGTTAGTCTTATTTACTACAGATTTATTTTCAGTTACGCAGCACACTTTTTCTTTTACTCTCAAAACGTCTGGGTTTAAACAATTAAAATTAACGCATGCCACACACTGACCCTAAGTGAAGAAGAGCCTGGTTAACACCACCTGGCAAAGCCTTTAAAATCAATTGACACTGCACTTCTCTGCCCTTGTTTCGACATTGATCTCACTTGATATTACCCCTCCCTGCCCCTGTCAGTTTTCTTCTTCCCGTCATCATTGTGCCTCCAAGGCGTTTGTCCTGGAGACTTCTTGGCCTTCACCCTCAGTTTCCGGTTGGTCGAATTCCTCCTTCCCGTCGTCATCGATTAAGTCTTCCCCCAAGTCTGCACTCCGACTCTTCTTTTGATTGTTCGAGTTCTCCCCCTACTCCTGGTTCTCCCCCTGTTACTTTCGTGATGTCTACTTCAGGGCCTACTACCAGCAGCAACCCCAGTTACTGCTGGGTCTGTTTCCAGTGGAACCACTATGGGACCTACCTTGACTGCCCCTTTGCTCCCTTATATGGCCGGCCTCAGTCTCCCTGATTTCAATCAGCTGATTAACGATCCTATCCGCCACGATGTCAGTTGGCCTGCTATGCCAACCAAGCTCCCCTCCAACATTCCCAAGTTCGAAGGCCTTGCTAGTGAAGATCCCTCTAACCATATCGATCTTTCCACATGTGGTGTTCCTCCAATTCCATCACCGATGACTCCATCCGTCTTCGATTGTTTCAACGCACGCTTACCGGCGAAGCTTCTAAATGGTATATTGATCAAGCCACCTCTTCCCATACCACCTTACCATTTCCCAAGCCTTTTTATATTATTTCCAGCTCCCTCTTCGATACGACATTGGTACTGAACTCTTAACTTCTTTTCATCAATCCTCTTTGACCCACCTTTCTGCTCATGTCCAGGAATGGCGATGAAGACGGAGCCTATGTCGCGCCCCCCCCCCCTTTGAAGATTGGGTTTACATGGACTGGTTCCTTCGCTCTCTCTTACATCCCATTGACAAAGATGTCACATCCCATTTTCCCCAAACCGAAGAAGTCGCCCTCAGAATAGCCTTGAAATATGACCTTATATACGCCCAATCTGGTTATGTTTATACCGTCCTTCCTGAACTCCCCAAGCTCGGTGGCCCTAATGCCTCGGGGGCATCTCACTCTGCCGACAGTATCGTTGGAGCCCTGTCACATACCTCTGCCCAACCTATTCCAGGCTATGGTTTCCCTCCAGGAGGGGCCAGCCCCTCCGGCACTTTTTCCCCTCCAGGTAGCATGTATTCAGGCTACGGCATGCCTCCTCCTTTTGCCCACCCTCCTGCTTACCTCAGTGCTGCCCATCCTACCCCTTATCCGTATCCACAACCTGATGTCCCAGCTCCTCTAGCTTTTGGACCTCCCACTCCTTTGCCTTCTCCACCCCCACAACCACACTTACTACCCCCTCCAGGGCAAGTATTTGCACAACAGGGGGCAACTAATTTTTTTCCTTTTCAAAGAAAGAGAAAAGGAAATCAATCCGCTTCTGGTAATCATGGATCTAATCCCTCCAGTATTGACTCTACCACTGGAAACCAGCCACAGGGCTCTCAGCCCAAGCCGGACAGGCCGCTTTGCACCAATAAGCCATGTTCGTGTTGCGGTATCTATGGTCACTACACTCACGATTGTCCCTTACTACCACAAATGCGGTAGATGTGGGAGTCTCAGGCCACCGTGCGGGGACAATACTCCTCCCCTACTGTCCCTCCCACTCCAGCTACTTCTCAACCCGTTGTGTTTACCGATCCTTTCCCTCAACAAGGCTTCGTGGCCACTCAACCACCTCATGCCCCGGTAACTACTCAACCTTCCCCTTCTGGTTCCTTTGATTACCAGATTCTCATGATGGCCTCTGACCCACCTCTCACCATCGACCTTAACCTTCAAACTCGGTCCCGTCAGTATTCCATGCCTCCCGTTCCGTCTGTCTCTAAGTCTCCATCTTTAGGTCCTACAGAGCCTCTGTCGACACCCAATGGTCCCTTGCAAATCCCTCCGCCCAAAGCCGAGGTTCATCCCAAGAATCCTAAGGGCCCATTATGCCGAAACGCTACCTACAGTTGGGCTGCCCATTCATATAGTATAGTAGATGATCTGGCACAATCTCCTGCTGCCATTTCAACATTGGAACTCCTCCAGTCATGTCCTTCTCAAAAGAAGGCTCTACTATCTGTCGTGGGTGCTGTAGATCCTGTCGATGACCAATTGATTGTTTTCGACGCCCATGAGTTAAACCATCCCCCTCTTCCCCCTTCGGTTGCTTTCCAAATCCCAGTCAAAATCCGAAATGCCAATGTCACTCGGTGTATTATTAATGAAGGGGCATCTACCTGTGTAATGTCCGCATCGGTTTGGAAACAACTCAGACCCCCTGAGTTGGCCCCTTCCACAATCACCCTTCGTGCGTGGGATGGCCATGCCTCCCAGCCCATTGGCCTATTCTGTAATTGTCCTATCACCCTTGCAGGCGAGACTGTTTGTGTCGACGTTGAAGTTATCGACACCCCTCTTGACTACAACATCCTTTTGGGGTGTAGTTACACTTATGCCATGTCTGCCGTCCCATCCGCAGTCCACCGCAAGATGTTCTTTCCTCATAATGGCAATATTGTCACCATTGACCAATTGACCTACCATGAACCAAAATCTCAGACCTCCCCTAAGTCCACCATCTCTACTGTCACCAATAAACCAATTGTTGACTCTTTGACCAGTGTTTCCCCTGGCATCTACAAGGAATCCTCTTTACTTGGAACTTTTCATGGTCCTCCCCCTCCTCCTATATTTGACCCCAGCTTAGCGAATGTTTGCATGATGTAATCGTCTCAGGCTGGCCTTCCATAGCCTGCTCTGGCTGGTCAGCAACCTCAATCTCGCCCACCGCATCCTGCTCCTAGCCCTTTACTTCAGTCAAATGAACCTTTTTCGCATGGACCTTCCCATCCACCTCACACTCAGGAACCTCCCTACCCTCCTGAGTCGGTTCCCTCAGGTCTCCACCATATGGGAGCCGTCCCTCCTGGTCATTACCACGTTGGTCAGATACCTTTCCTTCGTCCCCACCCCGGCGTCTATTCGGTCCCCATCATGGCCACCCTTTCCCTCCCTAATTTAACCTTTGGAATTCCAATATGGTATCTTACTCCTCCATCAGAGACCCCAACGGGCCACCCCAAACCATACATAGCTGTGACACCAGTGCAACCGATCCCCTTCGCTCCTTCCACCGCTACAGTGCCCCTAGCCCCTTCGTAGGACCCTCCCCACGCTGTGACAACTACAGGCAAGAAAATAAAAAATCAGAAGGGGGCATCCAAAGACAAGGCCACCGCACCCGACCCTACCCCTCCCCCACTCGCCAAGCCTTGTACCTTGTGTGATGGTTTCGGTCATCCCACCCATACTTGTCCTGAGTTTCCCCGTATCCAACACATGGTTAAAGTCACGTTCCCTGAATCTACGGTCCCTGAAACCTCTGTTTCTTCCTCATCCGCAGCTAAGAACCCAAAGACTCTTCGCACCAACAAACCTTGTGCTCTGTGTGGTGTCCATGGCCATTACTCTCACCATTTTCCTCACCTCACGCATTATCGAGCCTCTTTAGAGGTCATTCGTGAGTACGAAGTTGAACAAAATCAATCTGCCTCTCCCATCCTTGCTCAATATGCGTCAGGTCTACTCGAGGATCCCCCTGCTACCATTGACATTCCTCCCCTTGATGTTGAAATGTCGGAACCTGCTGCTCCCCTCCTATACCTATCATCATCGGCACAACCCTTGGAGTACATTCCCTCTGAATCCACTCCATCTGTTCTCCTTGATCCTCCTTCAGACACATTCTCGGGCTCTTCATGTTTTGACCATCTTTTTACCTGTTCTTCTGTCATTCCTCGTGATGAACCATATCTGCGCCTCTCTTCCCATACTGATGATTTAGGTAGCTTTGCAGTGTCGTATGGTCTCCTTGACCCTTCAATTTCCTCCCATAATCATGATCATCCCATCTGTATCTTCGATGTTCTTCGCAGCCTGAGTTCCCGCTCTTCATCCCATAGCTCTCATTCATCTCCTTCTCATCGATCTATGAGTCCTAGACTTCCTACCTAGACTGCTCCCTACCATAGCCATCAGTGGATGTCTATCCCCTACTCACGCTGCCATTCTTTTTCTCATCCCTTCCATTTCTCGTCTTGCGACCCTGTTACATCGGCCCTCTCCTCCACCCATTATCTTGGCGATGCCGATGGGGCAAGTCGCTATTCCCGGAATCTTGCTTCAGCATCATGGGCCGTCTTTACCCCCTTGCATGCCCTGGTTCTTGCAAATGGGATCTGCATTGGTAATGCCACCAATAATCAGGCTGAATATGATGCAGTACGTGGCCTCTTAGCCGATGCCCTCTCTCATCACATCCTCCATCTGCATGTTCATTTAGATTCCCTGCTTCTTGTCTTACAATTTAATGGTGTCTATCGTGTGCATAACCCTATCTTGTTTAGACAATATTTACGAGAGAAACTTTTGATACGTGAATTTAGATTCATTACTTTCAACCATATCCCTTGACGTCAAAATCACTACGTAGATCAAATCGCAAATCATGTTCCAGACTGGCATTTATCACACACAAGACAATAACATTTCACATCATCAACAAAATGTACATAAATCATATATATCATATAACATGTGTTTTTAGAGTCCATCTGCTCTGAAACATATGACATGCCCATAGCATGGTACAAAAAACAAAACTACAAAAATGGGGGGCACCACTTGCCCTCTATCTAATCACTCTCTGGAGGATCCCGAGCCAATGGCTTTGCTCCCGTAGCTCGTAGATCACGCACAGTCTGATTGGCCATCGCCATACGTCACATGATACCTTGCCATTCCTAGGGTAGCCCAATACATAACTCTATGTACTGGTCATCTAAATCCTGCCAACCACGCTCCGACACATCGGTCATTAGCGCCTCACATCTACGACGAATGTCCTCCAATAGAGAGGCCATATCCTCATTCTGTGTTGTCCTTGATCCACTTGCACCTGTAGCTCCTGCTGCTGCCGGTCGTCCCATATATCTGGTCATTTTTACCAGAGCTATATTTGCATTCCCAAAAATATAAAGATTAGTACCATGAATACTAGTCACAAACTCTAAAATGAACATAACAGATTAGTTGCTTGTCACTTACCATCAAGCCCCCACACTCGACCAGGCAGAAGCAGCAAGTCTGAATCTCCCCAATAACTCATCCCACTATAGGGATAGTCATATATGTATAATGGCATCTAATCCCAATCGGTGAAGAAATCTAGTTGGAACACCCATCCGACTGCCCCTCCCCCTCCTCTACACAGTAATCTTCCCCACCCACGCATCCAGGGCTCTCTCGGACCTCCATCAGGTAACTATATACGAGGTCGCAAGGTCAGGATCTTCTCAAAAAAGAAAGAGCACAAAACCATCCCATAGGCACAATCATGATTCACTTTCCACTTGCATAGCGATAGCTGTCGTTTCACCGACACAAACATCATCTGGGCCCACCCATAGTAGGTCCCCCCCAACACACTCTCTACAATCATCATCTGCCCTTTAGTGATGTGATGGAATGCTTGGCTGCCAAAGATCCACAACACTGCTACGACCACTGCCCAGGTCTCCAACCTCTCTAGATCCCCAATGGATATCCGAGTCCCTTTGACTCAGACACCTGGTCGACAATGTCACTCAACAAACTCCATAATGTTATGCCCCCATGGTAACACTGGCTGCGTATTTCCCACCATCCCTAATGGTGGGAGAAAAGTCAAGAAATACAGATCCTAGACCGTTAGCTCAATCCTGTGCCCCTGCACTATAAACGCTTCATGATCTGGATCCCAATAACTGATAATCTGGGCCAACAAGGGCTCTCCAGCCCTCATCAAAGGGTTCTCCAAAAATTTTAGAACCCCATACTTAGCCAGTGCATGACAGACACCCTGATCCGCTTGGATTTCCGTTCATAATGTACCTAAGTCTCTCTCTCCACTTGATCCGTATATCTGCCATATCTGCACAAACCCGTCATTTTTTTCAGTCTACAGATCCGCAAACCTGCATTAATTTACACCAAAACTGAATCTCAGCCCATAACAGCACTGAAACCTCCCACATCTAACAGGTCGCACTTTTTGGGAAAATCCTGGGCCAGGTCGCACTTTTCAGGCCAAAATCTGCGTCCCAAGTCGCAGCTTTTGCCCCAAAAAGTGCGACCCGACCGTAATGATGAAGTAGGGGCAGTTCCTGAGATTTAAAACCCTAATCTGCAATTTGAATCCATCAAAAACAAAGAGTAGGATTAGGCCTCTTACCTACAACTGACGGATCACGATTCCAACGGTCAGTTTGTCCACTACGATCGTTGCAAGATTTAGGGCCTCCTCTCCTCTCCACATTCACCACAGCTACACAAGCAAATGAATGATTTTGGAGGGAAAACGACTTATTAGAAGAAAACCCCTATTTTTTCTTTCGCCTGCTACGACCAAACCGTAGCCTCATTTGACACACCGTCCACACCGTTGGAAAGCTCTCACCAAGCACTCAAATGGGTATCTGTAAGTTTTCCATGTTTTGATACTTCACCAGGACACATTTTGTCCATGAAGGGTCTATTCACCTCTTCTCAAAATCAAATTTCTTCACTTACGACACTTGTACTTGGGGCACCACTTTTCCTCCTTACTCGTCTTCGTTCGTGTTGATTTTTGTCATGAGATACCCTATTGTACTCATGCTTTTATGGTCCCCCATTGGACCCTTACTATGAGGCAGCACCATCGAGTCGCCCTTGTTTAGAGCATCCGAGTCGAGTCATCATCACATTCATGACGTCCATTCTGCATCCCTTTGTACCACTCTATAGTCCGCCATCCTTTCTTGCTTGGTCCCCCTCTCGTGTCGCACATTATGGCCTTCAGTACCCTTGTCCCCTATCCCTCCTGATATTGCGTCAGTCGCTACCAAGCCATTTATGCCTGTTATGCTCTAACAAGGGAAGTCGTCCAAATGCTCCTCTGTATCCCTCATTCCATCATCATCATTAGTGTCTATCTATTTGTCGCTCTACTATTTTCCCTCATGCCTTAGTTGGGGTTCCCTTATTTCCTCACCTATGGCGGACCTACTTCTATCGACATCAGCTCATTTACTCCAAAAGCCAGGTCTAGGGGGCAGTGTACCTCGGTTCGAGCTCTTCTCAGCATGATCGTGATCTCTACACTTGATGGTCCAGTGATGTAGCAGCAGCTATTGGTGATTCCCGGGCGTGTGTGAGATGTCTCAACCCTCATGAGGGGGTGGCCCTGCAGGTAGCCCCCCACATGCCCAGATGACTTTTTCATTTCCGCCCTTGATGTAGCTCCTCTCATTTGATGATATCGGCCTCAACCGCTTGCAGCGCCTCTTTGATTTTCTTGTACCAGTCAGATGTTGCGAGCCCTTCCCCGTGTGTAGGGGGAATTTGGGTGTATTTGTATCTCATGCACTAAAATCTTCTTGTATAAGTCCTGAAGGTTATTCCAGGCATCGCATGTATGTGGGATTCGTTATTTTATTTATCTGGCTCATGTTTAGGCCAGCACATGCTTCATTATTGCATTCCGTGGTTTTCTGGGTGCCTTATTCTTTGTACTATTGTCTAAGCGGGCATAGGTATGCCTTCCCCGCCGCCTTTAACACTGGTACCACTTCATCACCTAGAGACTTGTTGCACCTGTAAGTCTTGTCTCCTCCAGGTCTAGTCATTTAGCACATTAGACTACCTTATATTTCTCTCTCTCACTTCCCTCTTGATGCCTAGTGATTGAGTTCTTACAACGTACTTCGGTCATACGATTTGTTCCTAACACTCGTACGTTGGGGGGAAATCTGTTACACCATTTTTTTGGTCATCTAACCCATTATCATTAGATGAACTCAAGTACACCATGTAACACCAATTTTAACCTAAGTAAAATTGCTTTCACCATGTAAAATAACATTTGTTTATATTTCCTGGTCATATTTAACCCAAAACAAGGAAATTAATTAATTAAATCATTATTTATTTAATTATATTCCCACCGTCTCCCTAAAATAATAAATAAATCATTTATTTATTTATTGTTTATAAATAAAGGAATTGACCCAAGTCAAAAGACCTTTTCCCTCCAACAAATATAATAAAATATTCCTAAAGGGTGGTTCTAGAATTTGATTAATAATATTTTATTCATGCGCCAAGTTCTAGATAACCCTAATATTTTTTTATAAATAGAAGGGTTTTCCCCATTCATTAGTCACCTCCATTGCATTAGATCACTCTGGATCTACTCTTGGTCACCATTTTCCATTTTTGCTTTGTGAGCTCCCATTGAGTTCTATGTTTGTCTGGGTTTTCCACACCAATAAGAGAGAGGAATTTTAGATCTGAAACATTGAGGACTTTCAAGAACCCATCCCATTGAGGAGAACCGGAAAACACCTTTCTTGTTTTCCTCTCAGGTGCCCCATTCTTTAATATAATATAAAATTCTTTTAAATACATTGTTCTTGTCTTGTCTATTGGATGCATGGAGCCATATTGTATTTTATCTGCTTAATGTCTTTTGTGCTTAGATCTGGATTTGTGCAGCAGACTTAAAGATATTTTGTAGCCATAATCGATGTTAGGGCTATTTTTTATGCATAGCTAACGTGATATTTTACGACGAAAGATTCATGCCTGGCACTAATGGCGAAAGCCAATAGGGAATGCTGCTTTGAGGAAACAAGAGACCACATAGAAGATGCAGAACCTAATGTGGAAGGAGAAAGAGATCAAGAAACATCAGGAAATCCTCAAAGTTTCCCTGCTAGCACAAGTGAATATTCCACAGAAGAGGCTCAAGAAGACATCCAGCCTCTAGATCAGCTAGTACAAGAAATAGAGGATTGTTGTTCTTCTATCTATGTTGAGAAAGAAATCTCTTTGTTGACAGAAGAAGAGATGGGCTTAATATTAAACACGCAGTCCACCTATAAAGTCTTTTATAGAACACACACTCTTGCTCATTCATCTATTGAGTTTGATGATACAAATCTAGAAAACTCCTCTGCGGATCAGAATGAAGAAATACTTGCTAAGAATCCAGCAGATTGGATTGGTAACATTGCTTACAATTATGATTTTCCTATTTATGATCTATTTGATGATGATTGCTTCCAAAGGGAAGCTGAGCTTGCAGGACCATCATCAGTAGATTCATGGGAGGAAGATCAGGACCAACAACTTCAGATAAGCAATGAGCCAAGTCGGCCTATCTATGACACTGATGAAAAAAGTTATGAAAGCCTAGTAATAGATGAGGATTCATTAAATTTTCACTCTGTTACACCTCAGATCATCAGCCATAGCTTACATGTGACTAGAAGCCAGCAGCCTTTCATCTGAGAGGATGAAGAAGAAAGCAAAGAAGAGATTTTTGAGCATGATAAAAACAAGGAGCCTACTCTTGAAAAAGAGGAAGCAATAGAACAAACCCCTACTCAAAAATACGTGGATCTTTTCACAGAGCTCAGCAGATCAAAGCAGAATATATCAGAGCTCCAAGAGGACACAGTTGTAGTATATGATGAGTCCTCCAGTTCAGATGATGAAGAAGATGAGGGAGGTTCTCTTTTTCAAGAGAGTCTTGTTCTTGATCCAGTGGAAGAGGAAGAAGTCCTGTTTGAAGCCTGCCTGCAAAATATTCACAACTAGGTATCATTTTATGATCCTTATGTTCATTTCCTGCTAACATTTGAAGAAGGATCAAAGGTCATTTTGAGTAGCATGTTGCAGACAGCAAGAAAATTTTTAAAAGCTACTGTTAAGAAACAAAGAGAATGGGAGTGGCCCTGCCTATCCAGCATGCTCAAAGAGATGAGTAGGACAGACCAGTCATGGGATCACTTGATGGACTGGATGTATTGGAAAAGAAGGTTTATAAGCTAGACTTGTAAATATTCCAAGTTAGAGTAGAGTAGGTAGGAAAGCTCAATAAAGCTCAGTCTGTGAGCATTTAGTTAGTTGTTTTTAATTTCTACAAATTTTATTCCATGAGCAGTTTGTCTTTATGCCATGGCCCACAGCAAGCCAGACAGTCTAAACCTGGCTTGTCTGTTTTTCAATTCCTGTCTTAGAATGTAGAGAAGAAATCTGCTAGACAGTTTAATCCTAACAGATATAGTTTAGGTAGAGAAACTATGAGGCCAACAGTTTAATCTAGTCTCATGGAGAAATAAGGGTAGAAGTAGAATAGGTTTGTTTTCCTGTTTGTAAAAAATTGATGATGTAAAGGGTCTGCAAGTCCAAATGCACCCAGAAGAAAAAATGTTAGGAAAATAGTATGGGTAGGTAGTTGTTGGGAGAATATTACTGCTGATATAATGTCATCATGATTGTGGCTACTAATCCAAGAAATAAAATGGATGTGTCAAGTACCAAACATCTGGCCTACTCCAAAGATTATTTTCTGAATTCTTGACACCTTCAAGAAGATGCCATCCATGTGGAGCCACTGTTAGCCACCTATGAATTTTTCGACAAGAAAACAGGTGGCTAGAATGTTTTTGAGCCTTAAAGAAATACATTTCCTCTGAAAACATATCATTCTTGAAGCCTCCCGTGTCTTTTTCCCTTTGAAGAATCCTCACTGTTGTTTCCAGTTAAAAAGCCTCTCTGTTTGTGGAAGAAAATGCTCAGAAGACCTCCATTTCCCCTTATTTTCATTCCCAGTGAGCCTCTGTTTTCATCACCTTTTTCCCCTTTCAAATTCCCAACAAAATCCCTCATTAACCCTCTAAATCATCCCAAATCCCCTTTAAACCTTACAAATAACCTTTGTTTGGTTTCAAAGCCCCTTATTTCCTTTACTGAAACCCCTTTTAAAGCCTTAAAATCCTCTTTTTGGCTTAAAAAACACCCCATTTGCATTTGAGGCCTAAACTCATTTCGGCTAAGTCCCTTAACCACTTCCCCACACATGACCCATGCCCAGAACCAAGTGCTAGAGCCCTGGGCACTAATCACAATCGGGACTTTCATTGCGCACATTTTCCTTTAGTAACTCGAAATTTTCTGATGCAAGGTCTTATGTTCTGTGAACCCGTGCTGCATTCTCCACCGTTGATCCATGTAGATCTAATGGCTAGCGCTAACACCACTCTCTGCCCATTCCTGCTTTGTTTTACCCTCTGATTATATTTATATCGTCAATCTGTTTCCAGATCAGACAATGGTCGCATAATCACACCGTCGCAGCATCCAATCCCATCGCATTTGACCTCCACCGATTGGCGAGTCCTGATTTGATCTGAGCCGTCCATCTCGCATGATCCTATGGTCCAGATTAATCTGCACCCTGCTCATTTCCCTCGTCTTTCTCCCCTTCTGATCAATCTCCGTCGTCGATTGCCCACCGATCCAATGGCCCTGATCTAATCGCAAGTTCAAAACTCAAGAGTTTCGGCCCCCTGCCTTTTCTGATTGCGATTGATTTCCCACCGTTGATCTCTTTAGATCCAACGGCCCTCATTATTCCCACCCGTTCACATACCCCTTTTTCCTTCTACTCCCTCTTTTAATCCTGGCCATCCGTTCTACAGATCTGACGACTGGGATCTAAACCACCTTTGACTTTCCCCGCCATTATTGACTGTGCATCTCCCCATATCGCGCTCCACCCTACACCGTCCTATCTTTTCACTCCATATCCAACGGTCAGCATGCAAATCAAGTTATTTTTGCATCTGGGCTTTAATTCTTCAAAGTTACGCGATGAAAGTAGTTTTCTTCTGCCGCGCATCACTCAGCGACATATATCAGATTTTTTTGGCAAAAGTTTAAAACCATTCTTTTGCAGCGCAACACTAGTGGTTTTCTTCCTAAAACCACCTTCCTCCCCTTTGTTCTTGCAACCTCCATCATTTAGTCTTAGCTGTCCGTTGATCCAGATCTATGGTCCATACTGTATCGCGTCTCCTGTCTATTATCATTCGTCGGAGCCTCCATAGAGTTCATCTGACAATCCCCACCGTTGATCGCCTCCTGCGAATCCAATGGCCCACTACCTAATGGGCCCGATTTTATATGTTTTAATCCTTTTTCTGTGTATTCACCCAAAATCTTAGACTTTAGTGTTTTACACTAAAATCTATTTTCTTCCATTCAACTCTTTCTACCTTCCTCCATGGTAAATCTCAACCGTTGATCATCATCTGCCCATCAAATCGGACGGTCTGCGACCTGTTTTGCACCAAACCTCCAGTAGCTCATTCTTCCACCATTTTGCATAGATTTCCATTAGTTTTTCACCTGCATCCACCATTTCTTCCATCACTTCCACAGTCTTCCACTGCATTTCTCCACCACCTCCCCTGGATTTTTATAACAGGTTTATTGCATTTGTGCAAGGATTACAGAGTGACAAATTCACTCTTCCTCCACAGTCATAGCCACTATGCTTCAGTGTGTAGAGATAACCATTTTAGCAGCGGAAAAGTGTATCAGCAAAGAGGATTAAAGTTTTTCAAGCCTGATTTTGAAGATTTAATGCTTTAATTCTGTGTTCAAAGGATAAGACATAGTTGGAATACCATGAAGATGATCAAGAGACCTATTAAGGTCTATGCACATGAAACAAGCCATATCTATGATGTAACAACAGCAGAACGTATTCTCAGAAAGTACACCTTCCGACAGAAGTCTCCATGCCTCTTCAAGCTCTTAAAAGCCATTTCACTGACAGAAACTTCTAGTCTGTCAGTACCATAGTTATGGAAGTATGGGGAACCTGCAGACTTTCTAGCTGAATTACTTGCTTCAGAAGACAGAATAGAGTGCCTTATAGTAAGAGAGGACTCCAAAGAATACATCCAAAGTTAATTTCAACCTGACAAAGACTTCGAACTAGACTACAGAGTACACACAGCATGTAGAGCCATTAAGCAGAGTGGGCACGAACATTTCTCCCACGTCTTAATGAATCTATTTAGTTTACATCTAATTCCATAGTTACTCATTCTCCTATAAGAACCCCAAAGAACATATTGAAATGGTTTTTGTTGTTGTTGTTAGTTGTAGGGATTCATTCGACTGTTAGAACAGTTATTGGGGGAAGTAGCTAAGTAGTTTGTAATTTAGTAGGTTGGGAGGAGAATTTTGGAATGTAACAGCTATTGAGCTCAAAGTATGTGACTAGTTTTTCACATCAATTGAACAAGAAAATTTCACAGGATCCTGGTTTATATTACGGTTGATGTTTCCTTACTCATTTCATGTTTAATCATACTGTCCATTTATTCTCTGATAAGAATCAGTAAATCAGGCTTAGGATATACCCCTGCATGGTACCCTAATGCCCACTACTCTTCTTGTCTTTGATGTTTTCTGTTGATAGTGAATCTAAGAACAAATTCATGTAATTTAACTAGTTAAAGATGTTGGCCCAGCCCATGCTTACTGATGTATGAATTTGGGGTTTGTTGCTTAGATGTTCTTGTTGGGTTTAAGCTGGAAGAATTGGGATACCAGGGATTTAGTGTTAGCCCTATCCACTAGGGTCCTTTTCCAACAGAGTTTCCTTTCTAAGATCCCTAGAGCTAGTTTCAAAAGCATTGAAGGTTTGAAGCCTTTCTCTGATCTTAGGCCTAGTTCTGTGTTAAATCTTAACTCTATTTTTCTCTTGGAGTATGTTGAAGTAGGCCTGGAGTTAAGTGACCTCTGACCTGATCTTAAGCTACCCTTTGTGCCTTCATTGAGAGTTACCTCTGAGTATGTCAAAGTAGGTTTGGATTTAAATGACATCTGACTTGATCTCTAGACTGCACTTGGGTTTCTTTCTTTCTTTCACCTTCACTCGTTATTGTTCCATTCCACTATCTATCTAAAATATCCTTTAGTATAGATGAATTGCCCTATGGAAAGCCTTGGTTAGTTTTTATGTAAGTAATCCCCTTTCATGACTCCATAGTCCAATGGATGGCACATTCCTAACCTATCCTCTTTTGCCGAAACACCTTGCTGCCTCGTTCCTTTCATTCCATAACCTTCTCAGTTAATGATCTCTGACCAACCCAACAACCAAATCATTTAAACCCCCCCTTGTGCTTCATACCTATCCTAATACCTCAATTCGAGCTTCAAATATATATATCATTCTTTGGCATTTATGGAGAGATCCCTCTCCGGATCCAGGAGGGCTAGATCCTAGGATCCCAAAGCAGTTTTGATGTTGTCTAGTCTTTTGGTATTACCAATCTGGCCAAAACAGGAACCCCAACATTTCCAAAAGTTACTTTCCACAAAGGATTCGGGTGTCAAGATGGGCGTTTGAAGCGGATGGGAAGGAGCTTGGGAAGTGTTAGCCATCAGTATTTTTACATGTTAGTGATGACTATATCTACAGCTGAGTTTTCTAGAAACTGATTTCCTTATGTCAATATGTCATCTAGAAAACCCTCCTAAAACTTTTTTCGCCTTTCTACTTTTCAGTCCACCCATGTCAAAATCAAAACCTCATTATCCCTATCCTATCTAGCTTCAGCCCTACTGGTCTGCCCATCAGCTTTAAAAGGAAAATCCAAATCTGTTTCAAAAGTCTCCCCTATGTTACGAAGTGGCGCTTTAAGACATTGTACCCTTGGCGATCATCAAAAAGCCAAAAAGCCTCCATCTGTTACAGACCAACCATAACTGACCTCCCACTCTGCAAATGAAATTGATAAACAGCTCTAAGTCGCGCCACTTATATCCCTAGGTCTCAGCACTGCATAAACTCCAATCTCAAGCTGACTATTAGGTGTTTCACACTGTTTTATGGATTCTGCAAGGAACAGGAAATATAACTTCATCTCAGGAGGAAATGCTTGAATCTATAGTTAGAGGAACAACTGCTTCTAAATGTAGCATGAACCTGAGATGAAGCTGCAAAACAAAGAGTCACTCATCAAGACCTTGCAGTTCTTTCCAACATGAAAATCACAGTAAGAGAAAGACACCACTGTCACAGCAAACTGGTAAATTGTCATGGCCCAGAACCTCCTTCATTTACAAGCAGAGGGTTAGGGCGCCTCCTTCATCCACAAGCAGAGGGCGCTGGCCAGTATTGATTTTTAAGATTGCAAAAGTCCAGGTTTTCCTTTTACTGAACAGTGAAACAATATCTCCAGGTTTTATGAATGTGAGTGATGATCATAACAGGGATAGAGTCTGAAAATGCAAGTTTAAAGGAAAACAGAGTTTGGTCTGATGAAGGAGGTCATTTGAAGCTTTCAAATCATGTGAATTGTTGAACTTTAAAAAGGCACATCATGAGTAAAAAACAATTCTAATCATAGGCAGTTTGTTTTCCCACAAGACCAAATTGAAGAGATGCTGACAGATCAGGTCATCACACAGGCAGAAGAAAAGTTTTTTGTTTTTCAAAAGGTACTGACCTCCATAGTCACAGAGATTATATTTCAAATAAATTGTCATAAGTTGACTAAAGCAAATGATGACATTTCAGTCACCCTCAGACCAGTACAGTGAGACAGTGACACTTTGGCTAGGGTTTTTCTGAAGCACAGTGGTGATTGCAAGCAGAGGTGCCAGTCTTGATATTTTTTAAGTTGATTGCTTACCATCATAATCCAAGCAAACCCTTGTCATGCAGAGCCTTGTCAAATAATCTTCAGATACTTTGCTCAGTGAAAGGCCTCCTCCATTTATGAGCGGATGGCCAAGGCATTGAGTGTTGTTGAAAACTGATTGGTCAAAAGATGCAGTGAAAAGAGACAATGAAAGAAAGCAAAAGTCTGTACACAGGTAAAAGTTAGGGTTTATGATTTAAGGGTATTGGTTTTCCTATTCAAATGGAAATGTCTGTCAAAATATATCTTTAGTGGACAAGAGACAATATTGAATATATGCAGGTCATTGATACAAAAAGGGGCAGTTTCCTTAAGAGAGAGGGTCGAACAATACCACACTGTCACATGCCAAAAGTCTAAAGGAGCGCCTTTCGAAGTAAACAGAGAATTATGGTATGAAGGGATGCAGCCAAAATATGGCACTTACAGTCAAAGAAGGAGCTCCTAAATCGCCTGGAAGCAGAGATTATCAAACAAGTTGGAAGAAGGCAAGCCATCTCCTGTTAAATGACAAAACAGTTGTCAAGGCTTTTCAAAATGCTCTTTGACACATTCTGAGTGATTTTTCTTTAAAATATCACCAAGAAGGTAAAACAGTGGACAGATTTGAGCTATGGAATGGTTCTATTACAAAAAGGTCAATGCACTGATCAAAGCAAAATGATAATTGTTTCCAAGAGACCTGTTCTTCTTGCTTCATGATTTCCTCCTTTCAGAATATACATCACAAGTAATGGGAGGCATTTCAGGTTTAGTTCCCAAGATGGACATTGTGAATAGATAAAGGGTTGAAGGAGCAAGAAAACACCGAGGCTGTCAAAGCAAGTTGACAATGCAAGACCTACCTCTTTCAGAAAAAAGGCAGTTTTCAGGTATTTTCCTGACAGTGTTAAAGTGGTTATATAATGGATATCACCAGCAATTTTAAACAACGGTGGCAGAGATGATGAAAGTTATTGAGTTATTTTTCAAAGTTGAAGTTTGGTGTTAAAGTTATCACCCAAGGAACAAAGCTGGAAATCACCCTTTCGAAACACCTGTGCATAAGTGAGACAAAGTGTAACCTTTCAAGCCATTTTTGTTTGTTACAAAGAGGTTGATCCATGATTTAAATCGATCTAAAAAGCATAGAGATCTCTAATGCACGCATTGCTCGAGGTTCAAGTATGAAATGCACCGAGATTATTGTTGAAAAAGTGTCAAAAGGATTGTGGAAACCTTGCAAAAGCCAAACAAAATTTTCACTTTAAAGACCAAGGTGACCGTTGAAGGATTTGATATGACATATAAGGAGTGAGGTCGAGGATGATTTTATCATTTTCCAACTGCAAACAAAGTTCTGTACCGCCCTTGGCATCAAAACAAGAAGCTCGGGTCGAAATTTCAGAATACTGCACTGTTTACGACCGCGCGCCGTGCCTGGAAACCCGCGCGACGCGCCTGGGAGTAAGTTTACACGGGCGGTCAGTGTTGGCGCGACGCGCCTGTACAGTTGCGTGACGCGCCTGTACACGGCGCCCGACCGCCCGACAGGCCGACCCGACAGGCCACCCGGGTGTATTTTTGCACGCCGTGCTGTCATTAAAGAGTGCCGCGCAATCTTGGAGACCTCCAAAGCTGCCTCCGACGCTCCACAAGAGATTTTCCTCGTATCTTGAGGTATTTGCACACTTTGGCCCTAAATTTTGTGACTGCCTATTGATGTTTGAAAGCCAAAAATAAGGTTTGAAAACAAGTTAAGTTAAGTGTTTCGCATTCAAGAAGGGATTTTTGGTGAGTTGCATACAAAGAAGTTTGATGTTTTGATCCAAGGAAAGCCTAATTCACTGTTAAAACTACTACAAATTTTCACAACACTGCACGCAGAACTTCAAAACTCTGTCATTATACCAGAAAAAAAGGATTGTTTGCTGTGTGAGTTTTCAGGGTGTACAACTGTGATAAACTGCTGGATGTGTCATTTGAAACACCTATAGGAAAGAATATATGATGGACATAAGAGCAGTGTTTTGCTTAAAGAAATTTGTTGATTGAAAAATCTTTGACTGCCACCTCAAAAAAAGCCTCTAAAAAGGCAAGAGGAAGATTTTGTTATAGAGACAGGGCTTAGGTCTAAAGAAAAACATTTCACATTGTTCTCAAAACATTGCCACTTCATTAAAACAGTGAAGTGCACTCAGAAGAGGGGTTTTTGACAAAGAGCTGTTTATAAGTTGAAAAACCATGGAAGAAGGTTGCTCACATTTCTCACAAAGGGACAGTATTCACTATATTTGCCACTTGTTTGCCTTTTGATTTTCCAGCTCGTATTGATGAATGGATGTGCTTATAGAGTAAAGGTATTTTTCTGCCAAAGCCAGAGGGTCACATGTATAAAGAGCCATTGATTGTTTTGAAAAGAGGAAATTCACATAGCTTCTCCCTAAAAACTTTGTAATCTTTTAAAGATCTGTCACCTTGGCTCAGGATTATGCCAGTGACTGTTTAATTGCATTAAGAGTTGTTTTCACATATGCAAGTTGGTTGACTGTTGGCTCACTTAGACAAGGCAGGTTTGGGATAATTGGAAAATGCAATATTGATCCAAGATACAAAGATGTGTTGATTAACTTCCAAAGATCACCAAGCAGGGATAACTTTGACATTGTATACATCCTGCCTCATACAGTCTGCCCCTCTTTTTCACTGTATTTTTCCTACTGAGAATTTGTTGACTGAGATATTCTCAAGGTGGAAGGCCACTTTCTGAAGAACAGGTTGTTAATGACTGAAATTATACCTTGAGACAGAGATACAGGTGTATTGGTTGACATCTAAAGTTTCACAGAACAGGGTGATTTTAGCACTTCTCACAACAAGCTTCTTCTAAAAAACAGTTTGCCCTTCTTTTCACTGTGTTATTTCCTACTAAGAATCTGTTGACAGAGATATTCCAAAGGTGAACAGGACATTTTCTAAAGACAGCAGAGGTTGTTTATTCAAAGAAACATTGTTGCAAACCATCCAAATCACATTGTTTACCTGTCCAAGCAGCATATTGACACAGTTTGACTCCAGCAGGGAATTTTACACACAGTGAAGGCTGTTTGCCTCTTCCAAATCATATTCAGGTCAAAATGCCTCCAAGGCAAGACAGCAGGAGCGGTCCACATAAAAGATATGAGCCCATCTCTACAGAAGAGATTAATGCTCATCCATCTGTGCTTTTCAACTTCCATGAAGTAGGCTGCCTTGATTTCTGCCAGAAGATAGAAGAAGTCAAGAGTTTTTCGCCATTAACACACTTGTGCGCCCTAAGATTCAAAGAAAAACACTTCCAAGTGGCGGGTCTTGATTTCAAAATTTCTCCAAGGTATGTGTCCAAGGCCACCAAGATCCCGTATCATGGCAAAAAATGGTTTAAACAAGCTCATCTTGACTTAGAGGATTACAAACCTTTCATCAAGCCTGAACATAGGGAGGCTGTCACTGCTATTTTCCCTTTTTCATATCTCCTTGACAGCTATGCTCCGCTTATGAAAGCCATAATGAAATATTTCACTTGTGAAGGGAGGTTTGATCGAATTTATGCCTATCATGTCCGTTTATTGATGCACTTTACTAGAAGCAGGCAACTAAACCTCCCTTACTTTTTGTTCAAGAGCATAGAGAAGATGGCATCTACTGTCCAGAAGAAGGCCCCACCTCTGCAAATCCCTTCCCTTTTTCATCATTCTTTGATCAAGATTATCTTCCTACACCAGCTAGAGAAGAAAGAGGTTTCATGGGATTTATTCATCAGCCATCCAGACTTTGCTACTGTTCCTCCTGCCCATATTTCTCCCACTCAGCCTGTCCATCGCCTGGTACCTTTGTCCAGTAGGCCTACTCCTAGAAGGCTCAGGATGTCTACAGGACAGTCAAGTCAGCAAGAGGAAAGAGATGAGCAGCAGCAGTTAGATGATGAGGAACAGCAGCAGATACAAATTGAGGAACAGCAGTAGGTGCAAGATGAAGAACAGCAAGTTGGGCAGGAAATTGAGACACCTCTTGAGCCACAAATTGAGCAAGACATTGATGAAGAGCAGCAAGCTAATATTGGCGAACAGGGGCAGCAAAGTGAACAGCCAGAAGAAGATATCTAGCAGCTTCAAGAAGAGCAGCAAGTTCAGGAAGATGTCAAAGGTAAATCAGTTGTGCATCCTCCTCTCAAAATAACAAAGCTCAACACAGCAAGGAAAGGAGGGGCTAAAGCTGCCACCCTAACAGTGACAAAGATTGTTCCTAGCAAGAGGAAATCGCCCAAAAGGACACCTTCTAGCATGCCAAGGAGGAAAAGCGCCAGATTGGCTTTCAAAGGTAAAAGCAAAGTTGGAGAAAGTAAAAAGCATGGAGGTGAATTAGCTGTCATCCCTATCCAAAGTGATGACAGTGATAATGAGGCCCGCCTTCTTGAAAATCTCCTAATCCATAAGGAAGGGAAAATTGAGGCATTAGAGGTGGATCTTCAAAGGGCAAGGAATTTCAACCACTTCTTGGAGATTGAAAACAAACAAATGAATGTGCACACAGCTGTTCATGAGGCACGGGCGATTAAGTATAAGAAAGAGGCAGCAAAGGCGCAAGCAAGAATAGAAGAGCTCATTGGAGAATTTGATGAGGAGGAGGAGGAAGACCAGCCTAGGCGGAAGAGGCCTAGGACCATCGGGCTTAGAAGAGCCTTAGAAAAGCAGAGAGCAGAAGAGCAAGCCCAGCTCCAAGCCTTTCCTCTCACTGCACTCCTTGAGCAGGAAATTGAAGAAAACAAAGAGGCTTGGCTTGAAAGAGCTAACAAGAATTTGGAAATGAAGCTTGAGAGGGCAAATAGAGATTTAGAGCTGCAGAGGAAGAGGACACATCACTTCCAAAAACTGAATCAGTTTGCCCGGCGCAAACTAAAGGCAGCCCAAGAGAAATTGAAGAAGGCAAGGGGGAAGCGCCTAGCACGGAAAGAAAGGAAAAGCATATCAGCCCTTGATATTTTTGCCTCAGCTTCAGAGCATGTTGCTATGGACCCTTGAGGGTCATGCATGCCAATTTTGGGCCTTTTTCGGCAACTTTTTGTTTTTTGGCATTTTTTGGGTTTTTGGTCGAAAACTCATAATTTCGCCATTTCAGTTTGAGGTTTTTTCAAGGGAAGAGAATGATACCGATGGATGCCATAATTCTATGAGCAGGTCACCAGCGATTTTCAGAGCATTCGGAGATCATTCGCCCCCTCAAATTGGCAAAAAATGCCCTCTTTTTGCACATTCTGCCCGCCATATCAGCAATCTGCTATTTCCTGGTTTTTTACACACAAGTACAGTTTTGGAGGACTTCCAGGCATCAGATTGAGATGATTTCAGTTGCGCCGGAAATTAGACACAGAGAGATTTCCAACGAGCTATCATGAGCCTCGTTTTGACATCGGGAAGGCTGCCAATTGCCTCCAGCAAGTCAGGGGACCTTTTTCAGACATAAATATGAAGTATTTTTGTAATTTTTGAACCTCAAAAATCTGCTTTTCCCAAATGTGCGTTAAGCTATTTTTATACTTGGGAAATGATGTAAAGTCAATATAATTTCCGTTTTTAGTAGTTTTTAGATATTTTATGTGATATTTTGTGCCTTGGGCTTTGCAAAGCCTCAAGGACAAGTTTAGATATTTTGACTTGGCCAATGGGATAGCTAGTTGCCCCATGAGGTTTTCCTCCCTCAAGCCTATTTATTCCATGGGTTTCATTGTAAATCAGAGGCTGAACTTGAGAGAAGAATTAATACATTGGTCATATGAGCTTTGATGAATACACTTGAGTTATGATTTTTGGACTGCCTCTTGGATGCTTTTGAGGAGTGATGAAGGTAGGGTGATGGATTCCATGACATGGTAGAATGGTATAGTTTTTCTTACTATGTTTTTTGTCTTCTAGTTTTCATTCATAATCCATGCTTCTTGCTGCTATAGATCAGTAGAGATTAGTTTTGAGATATGCCCATGGAGGCACCTCAAAATTCCTGAATCTTCATAGCTTGATGTTTTCTTCTTCCTTAGTTATGCTAAAGAATTCTTAACTGCTCTTTAGTAACTTAAGGATACTGTTTGCTAAGTTTTATTTACAATTTCTATGTATGTTGAGTAGGATGTATGGTGTGCCCTGCCTACCTATAAGATGTCCATAGTTCTGTCCATAAAACTTTCTCTTTGACTGATTAGTTCATCATCTTGTTGAACCAAGGAGGCCTAGTCCCGATCTAGCCCTTTGCCTAAAACTATGAAAGCTTGTTTGTCAAAGTGCCCAATAACTTAGAGACTATGTTTAGGCGTTCCGACATAGTTTTATGAGTTGTTAGTCTGTCTTATGTGTTTTCCCCAAAGCCTGATAGCCATTTCCCAAAGTTAGAGGGTCTTATACCTCTATGCATGGCTGGAATGTTTGATTTCTGTGTATAAATTAGCTCATAGTTACATCTAGCATGATTAATGGCTTGCTATAACATGTTTATGTCTGCTATCAACTAGTTATACTTGAAATCCCTTGTCTTTCACAAGCTTGATGTCCATTTACTCCATTCTGCCCAAAGATCCCTTCTACCGTGAATCAAATCGGCCCTACAGCAACCTTGCATCATCATCTCATAGCTTCCTCGACCTGTTTGACCCCATAGCCCAATTGATCTGACTTCTTGTTATCCATTTTTACATCTTTGATCAGTTTTATCCCTCACAAACTTAAAAACCAAAAATCAAAAAACTCATTTCATAACTAGCCTAATATCAGAACACCATAAGCGAACACACCGGCCCTCTCTGAGTCCAGGAAGGCTAGGTCCTTGGGCTCCAAAGCTTGGTTTGATGTTACATCGTCATTTGGCTCGCCAATCGGCCAAATCACGGGACCCTAACATAATGGCGATCACGGTGGGACCTTATTGAGTTCATTATAGTCTAGCGAACTCTTATAGACTCTTTAGTCCTTCAATCCTAAACTCAGACCATCATCCTGTAGAATCATTTAGTGTAAAATCTCTATTTCACCATCTTAGCAAAGTGATGAATCAGGTTTATAACACTCTTACATCCTAGGCTACACATACAACTCAGAAAAAACCACAAAAAACTCCCTTAGATTGGTTTTTGTCAGTACTGGTGGTGGACCATACACATATACCTCAAAACAACTTAAAATCCACCTGGCGACTCCACTAGCCTCCAGTAGGCCTTACTACCTTGCTAAATTTTAGAATTCCATCCGATTTAGCCACCTCATCGCCACCCTAACATAATGGCGATCACGGTGGGACCCATTGAGTTCATGATAGTCTAGCAAACTTTTATAGACTCCTTAGTCCTTCAAATTTTAACTTAAACCATCAGCCTTTAGAATCATTTAGTGTAAACTCTCTGCTTCACCATCTTAGCAAAGTGATGAATCAGTTTTATAACACTCTTACATCTTAGGCTGCACATAAAACTCAGAAAAAACCCCAAAATACTCCTTTAGATTGGCTTTTTGACAGTACTGGTGGTGGACCATACAAGTATACCTCAAAACAACTGACATTCCACCTGGTGACTCCACTAACTTCTAGTAGACCTTACTATTTTACCAAACTCTAGGCTACTATCCAATAGACCTATCCCATCACTCACTAACATAGCGGGAGATGGTGGGACACTGAGTACATAATAGTCCAGCAAACTCTTATAGACTCTTTTGGTCTTTTAGATACCATAAACAAGCAAGCAGTCCATAGACCCATTTTTTAGAGTAAACTCTTTTTGTTCTCATCGCCCTAGCAAAGTGTTGAAACAAGTCTAGGATACTTTAACAAATCATAGACTGCACATAAAACTCAGAAAATCCAAAAACATTTCCAGATTAGTTACCGGTGGTGGACCATAGCTATCTTCACAAAAACAACCCATTTCCACCTGGCGACTCCACTAATCCATTCCTTTTATTTTTGACCATCCTTCGCCTTAGTAAAGCTTTAGAAAAACCACTCATCCAGAACATTCACCATTACCATTCTCTCTAAACTCTGGATCTAAAATCTGGCTTCACGAAGAATCAACACCAGATCTCATCCAGACCCAAATCCCCCTATCATAGTAGATGACCCAGAGAAGATTCTGTGGCAAGCTTCCGAAACTGACCATCTAGCTACTGGTAGATCCATCCATAGAACAAGATCAGTTCCTAAACATCGCACTATCCTACTAGATTCACCTTTTGAACTAGAGTCATCACAAACTCTTCCCAGAAGCAAATCATATAGTAAGATAAACTTTGACGATCTTGAACCCCTAAGCCCACCACAGAGTCCTATTAGAGAAGCTCCACCTACCACTCCTCCTGACTTCCAGCTTCTCTATCAGTTTGGCTCCTATCATCCCAGATCTGCTCAAAACCAGATCACTAGTCCAAGTTCATCCGCCACACCTGGTCAAACCACCACTGTTCAAACCACCTCATCTCAGCCTACTAGTCCTCATCTTGTACATCATCCATTAGCTCCCGTCATGGCAGCCTGGTACGCACCTTTGGTGTTGCCACCACCCTTGGCTCCTCTCCCAAATAAATATCAAGACAAGATCCCACACTTTACTGGAGAAGACACCACCACACCTCAACGGCATATAAGTAGGATGACTGATGCTTATGAATACCTAGAGGTACAAGACGAGACTGTCAGAATGAGAATATTCGCACAAAGTCTTGGTGGTGAACCCAAAGCATGGTTCAAAAGCTTAGCTCCAAACAGTATCCATGATATCCCAGAACTACATCAAGTCTTCAGAAATAGGTGGGAAATCCGAAGAAACCCCATTCAAATCCTGTCAAAATATAACAACCTAAAACGGGAAAATGGGGAAAGTGCCCAAGCTTACTGTACTAGGTTCAACAGTGTATATAACTCCCTCCCACCTCATTTCAAACCCCCACTTGGTTTAGCCTTGGAAAAATTCCCTGAGGGGTTTGATCCGGACATGACATATCATCTGAGAGACAAGGATCCCCCTACCTTAGAGGAAATGCAACAAATAGCCATAAAAGCAGATGCCAACTTAGCTGAAAAAAGAGCTAGGACTAGATCGGAAAGAAAGGTCACCTATAAGGATGAGGGCCCCACTTCATCACCTTCCCTAGATCCCAGAATAGATGACTTAGTCAAATCCATGGCCAAAATGTGGGAAAAGATAAATGAAAAGGCGCCTATTAGGGACAACCAGCCAAACCCTCCAAACAGAAACCGAAACCAAAACTTTAGGAGGGAACAGCCCCAAAACAGACCAAGAGAAAATGACCAACAGATTAGGCCACCATTCAATGAAAACTATGTGGAAGAGGATGATAGGGATACAGAAACTCTTGATGAACATCATTTAAACCTCATAGGATCTGATAATGAGAGTGAGGTGTACCTCACAGAAGAAGAACAAGCGTTCTTTTCTCCTGATCAGGATGAGACCAACTATGAAGATCCCGACGACCCTGCCATAGATTTTTAGAATGCCATTATAGAAGCTCACAGGCAATATGACCTTAGAAGCAAAAGAAACCAAGATAATGCCAAGAAAGGTAACTCAGATACTGCTAAAGCTCCAGATACCATCCTCAAGAAAGCATCAAGCAGTGACAATGTTAAGATTGAGAAAACTGACCAAAACAAAGCTAAAGTTACCCAAGCTAGGCCTCTCTCAGATACTCCTGGTACTTCTACTAAGGTCACCGGAGCAACTGTGACCAACAAAATCCCGAAACAAGGTCAACAAACTCAGAACATAGAGAGGGTCATGGTTGAAAAAGCTGAAACAAACATATCTAAACTTCAGCTGCCTTTTAGCTTTGAAGGCGAAATCGCCAAGATCAAGATCACCATGCCACTTACTGAACTCATTGCCCAAAACTCTTATAAATCCCAAGTACTAAAAGTCTTAAATCTAGAGAATGATGCAAACACTGTTAATCTGGCTGATGACACTCCTGAAGTTTTGTTTGGTCCAAAGATAGAGGGAAAATTCCAAGAAGGAAATACTCTTCCATTTTACATTAGCCTGAACATCCACGACCAAATCCTCCAAAATGCTATGCTAGACTCCGGCGCCTCGCATAATCTTATGCCGAAGGTAGTAATGGAAAGGTTAGGCTTGGAAATCACAAGACCATACAAAGACTTGTATTCATTTGATTCAAGTAGAGTCCAATGCCTGGGTTTGATCAAAGACCTTTGTTTAAGTCTGGCCCAAATACCTGCGAAACATCTAATCATGGATATAGTAGTGGCAGACATTCTTCCCAAATACGGGATGCTTCTATCCAGATCTTGGGGAGCCAAACTCCAAGGGAATATCCAACTGGACATGTCATATGCCACCATTCCTGTGTTTGGCCAGACCAGAATACTCTACCGCGAATCACACATGAAATATATGATTAGCAGTCAAGATAGGCCGGACAACGTTCCAATGTGTTCCTTGCGTTCCGACCTGAACTCTTTCATTATGCATATTGATGAAAACATGGAGGAAGAGTCAGAGGAAACTGATGTAGACTTAGATCCACCACATCAGCTGTCCCTGGTACCTTATGATGAACTAGACACTCAAAACTACCATGATCATGAACAATTGTGTCTTGAGGAAAGTAAGTTTTCCTTTTCTGAAGTAGGATTAGAACAAGAAGCACAAACTCTTATGTACTATCAAGCAAATTGCTCTAGTTTTAGTCAAACACCAGCAGTGACTTGTGGAAACTTCTTCCGGGTAAAGGCTTTAGAATACCTACACATCATAAACCTATTTGGAACCCGGGAGCAAGGGAGTTTAATGTTTCTACCATACCTCAAAGATTTACCATCATGTGACCCTCCTACTGCAAATGAAACTTTGACCATAACTTCAGCAGCTCAACATCTTGAGAAAATGCCAGATAAACTTCTTATGAGCAAGGATGACAGTTGCAATCCCAGCATACCTGAACTACTGAAATTGGCTCATATTCTGTCTTTTCATGAAGAACTTAGAAATGCTAAAATCAGAAATCTCATGCAGAATACCAATTTCTACAGAAAAAGCAAGAGAAACTACTGTGTCAATACCTTCCCCTCAAAGAACAGCTTTGACAAGAGAAAACACAACAATCTGAAACAAACTGAAATAATCAGGGATAAAACAGATGGCCATAGAGTTTTCTTTGATTTTAGAAGTAATACTGCATATCCCTATAACAGAAAATATGCTTTTTCTACCCAAGACCATGATTTACCAATTAAAGGTGCTTTTAATCGTGTGTGTTTGCAAGATGATGTTTCAGGTCATGGTCATAAGATTCCCTTGCAAAGTAGACAGCTTAAAGATTTTTTCAAGTTTGCGGGAGGTAGATCTGATTTCAAGTTCAAAATTGCAAAACCACCCAATGTCAGAAATCTGTTCATGAAGGCCATGTTCCCAGTTTTAAATTTCTGCATCTATGCATACCTTGATGATGTCATTATCTATTTTAAGAATGACCAAGAATACATGCATTACTTGAGGAAAGCATACAGTAAGGAAAGGAGTGGAAATCAGATATTCAGAGAGGTACAAAGAGAAGATACTGGGCTATTTAGAGATTCTTGCATGAATCCCTATGTCATGTTAGAGAGAGAGAATTTCCCAAATTTTTCTTTTCAGGAGTTAAGTGGGCCAAGGGTGAGAGGAGATCCTTACGAGGATAAGATGCTTAAATTCCGTCATTTCCAAGATTTTTGAGTTTGAAACACTTTCATTCATTGTACATACCATTGTTTGAAATATTGAAAAAATAGAAAAATCAAAAACAGTAAAAGATAGGAAAGTCAAAAACAGTAAAAACAGAAAAGAGGGCAAGTGAAGATAGGACAAAAGCCCCATGTTCCAAAAAATAGTTTTTCAGAAAGCGAGCAAGCCTAAATGCCGCTACTAGTGCTTTCAATGTCTTGTTCAGCTATCTAGCCTAATCATAGCTGAGCATGTTTAAATTTATTTGCTGATAAGTTAGTGAGTGCCAAGATAGTCAACATTGTGTAAGATTGACTTATCACAGAGCTTAGATTAGGGAGAGATTCTGGTTCCACATGCCTAAAACAGAACCAAAGGGAGAAGCGAGGGATGAAAAACACATTGTACACCTTAGCCCCGCTTGTCTAGTTTCCTTTTGTTGCAGAATAACATTTGTGTGCAGCTTGTCTTTTATGCCGCAAATGCATGACAAATCAGACTGCCTAATCCTGATTTGATCATTTTTAAATTTCATGTTGTAGATTAGAGAATGAAATCCTGTCAAACTGCTTAATCTTGACAGTCGATCTAGTTTTAGGTAGAGAAATGAAGGAGTTCATCGGCTTAATCTGAACTCCCGGCAGATATAAGAGTAGAAATAGATAGGTTCATTTTGCAAAAAGAAAAATATGCATTGTCAAAAGGCTGCTAGTTCAAATGCGCCGAAGAGAAGAAAAAATGTTAGGAAAGATAGTGGGGTAGGTAGAAGTATCATTGATGTTAACCATGCTGTCACTTTTCAGAAATAACATCAAGAGAAGGGTAAATTTTGCGCCAATGGATAAGGCACTGGTCTTCATAAGCCAAAGATCTGAATTATGGACACCTCTTGACGAGGAGCTGCCCTCCCCAAATGGAGCCACTGTTAGCCATCAGTATTTTTTACATGTTAGTGATGACTATATCTACAGCTGAGTTTTCTAGAAACTGATTTCCTTATGTCAATATGTCATCTAAAAAACCCTCATAAAACTTTTTTCGCCCTTCTACTTTTCAGTCCACCCATGTCAAAATCAAAACCTCATTATCACTATCCTATCTAGCTTCAGCCCTATTGGTTTTCCCATCAGCTTTAAAAGAAAAATCCAACTCTGTTTCAAAAGTCTCCCCTATGTTAGAAGTGGCGCTTTAAGACATTTTACCCTTGGCAATCATCAAAAGGCCAAAAAGCCTCCATCTGCTACAGACCAACCATGACTGACCTCCCACTCTGCAAATCAAGTTGATCACAACTCTAAGTCGCGCCACTTATATCCCTAGGTCTCAGCACTGCATGAACCACAGTCTCAAGCTGATTAGTAGGTGTTTCACAGTGTTTTTATGGATTCTACAAAGACAGGAAATATAACTTCATCTCAGGAGTAAATGCTTGAATCTACAGTTAGAGGAAACAACTGCTTCTAAATGTATCATGAGCCTGAGATATGTCTGCAAAACAGAAAGTCACTCATCAAGACCTTGCAGTTTTCCTTCCAGCATGAAAATCACAGTAAGAAAAGAACACCACTGTCTCAGAAAACTGGTAAATTGTCATGGCCCAGAACCTCCTTAATTTACAAGCAGAGGGTTAGGGCGCCTCCTTCATCCACAAGCAGAGGGCGCTGGCCAGTATTGATTTTTAAGATTGCAAAAGTCCAGGTTTTCCTTTTACTGAACAGTGAAACAATATCTCCAGGTTTTATGAATGTGAGTGATGATCATAACAGGGATAGAGTCTGAAATATGCAAGTTTAAAGGAAAACAGAGTTTGGTCTGATGAAGGAGGTCATTTGAAGCTTTCAAATCATGTGAATTGTTGAACTTTAAAAAGGCACATCATGAGTAAAAAACAATTCTAATCATAGGCAGTTTGTTTTCCCACAAGACCAAATTGAAGAGATGCTGACAGATCAGGTCATCACACAGGCAGAAGAAAAGTTTTTTGTTTTTCAAAAGGTACTGACCTCCATAGTCACAGAGATTATATTTCAAATAAATTGTCATAAGTTGACTAAAGCAAATGATGACATTTCAGTCACCCTCAGACCAGTACAGTGAGACAGTGACACTTTGGCTAGGGTTTTTCTGAAGCACAGTGGTGATTGCAAGCAGAGGTGCCAGTCTTGATATTTTTTAAGTTGATTGCTTACCATCATAATCCAAGCAAACCCTTGTCATGCAGAGCCTTGTCAAATAATCTTCAGATACTTTGCTCAGTGAAAGGCCTCCTCCATTTATGAGCAGATGGCCAAGGCATTGAGTGTTGTTGAAAACTGATTGGTCAAAAGATGCAGTGAAAAGAGACAATGAAAGAAAGCAAAATTCTGTACACAGGTAAAAGTTAGGGTTTATTATTTAAAGGTATTGGTTTTCCTATTCAAATGGAAATGTCTGTCAAACTATATCTTTAGTGGATAGGAGACAATATTGAATATATGCAGGTCATTGATACAAAAAGGGGCAGTTTCCTTAAGAGAGAGGGTCGAACAATACCACACTGTCACATGCCAAAAGTCTAAAGGAGCGCCTTTCGAAGTAAACAGAGAATTATGGTATGAAGGGACGCAGCCAAAATATGGCACTTACAGTCAAAGAAGGAGCTCCTAAATCGCCTGGAAGCAGAGATTATCAAACAAGTTGGAAGAAGGCAGGCCATCTCCTGTTAAATGACAAAATAGTTGTCAAGGCTTTTCAAAATGCTCTTTGACACATTCTGAGTGATTTTTCTTTAAAATATCACCAAGAAGGTAAAACAGTGGAGAGAGTTGAGCTATGGAATGGTTCTATCACAAAAAGGTCAATGCACTGGTCAAAGCAAAATGATAATTGTTTCCAAGAGACCTGTTCTTCTTGCTTCATGATTTCCTCCTTTCAGAATATACATCACAAGTAATGGGAGGCATTTCAGGTTTAGTTCCCAAGATGGACATTGTGAATAGATAAAGGGTTGAAGGAGCAAGCAAACAATGAGGCTGTCAAAGCAAGTTGACAATGCAAGACCTACCTCTTTCAGAAAAAAGGCAGTTTTCAGGTATTTTCCTGACAGTGTTAAAGTGGTTATATAATGGATATCACCAGCAATTTTAAACAACGGTGGAAGAGATGATGAAAGTTATTGAGTTATTTTTCAAAGTTGAAGTTTGGTGTTAAAGTTATCACCTAAGGAACAAAGCTGGAAATCACCCTTTCGAAACACCTGTGCATAAGTGAGACAAAATGTAACCTTTCAAGCCATTTTTGTTTGTTACAAAGAGGTTGATCCATGATTTAAATCGATCTAAAAAGCATAGAGATCTCCAATGCACGCATTTCTCGAGATTCAAGTATGAAATGCACTGAGATTATTGTTGAAAAAGTGTCAGAAGGATTGTGGAAACCTTGCAAAAGCCAAACAAAATTTTCACTTTAAAGACCAAGGTGACCGTTGAAGGATTTGATATGACATATAAGGAGTGAGGTCGAGGGTGAGTTTATCATTTTCCAACTGCAAACAAAGTTCTGTACCGCCCTTGGCATCAAAACAAGAAGCTCGGGTCGAAATTTCAGAATACTGCACTGTTTACGACCGCGCGCCGTGCCTGGAAACCCGCGCGACGCGCCTGGGAGTAAGTTTACACGGGCGGTCAGTGTTGGCGCGACGTGCCTGTACAGTTGCGTGACGTGCCTGTACACGGCGCCTGACCGCCCGACAGGCCGACCCGACAGGCCACCCGGGTGTATTTTTGCGCACCGTGCTGTCATTAAAGAGTGCCGCGCAATCTTGGAGACCTCCAGAGCTACCTCCGACGCTCCACAAGAGATTTTCCTCGTATCTTGAGGTATTTGCACACTTTGGCCCTAAATTTTGTGACTGCCTATTGATGTTTGAAAGCCAAAAATAAGGTTTGAAAACAAGTTAAGTTAAGTGTTTTGCATTCAAGAAGGGATTTTTGGTGAGCTGCATACGAAGAAGTTTGATGTTTTGATCCAAGGAAAGCCTAATTCACTGTTAAAACTACTACAAATTTTCACAACACTGCACGCAGAACTTCAAAACTCTGTCATTATACCAGAAAAAAAAGGATTGTTTGCTCTGTGAGTTTTCAGGGTGTACAGCTGTAATAAACTGCTGGATGTGTCATTTGAAACACCTACAGGAAAGAATATATGATGGACATAAGAGCAGTGTTTTGCTTAAAGAAATTTGTTGATTGAAAAATCTTCGACTGCCACCTCAAAAGAAGCCTCTAAAAAGGCAAGAGGAAGATTTTGTTATAGAGACAGGGCTTAGGTCTAAAGAAAAACATTTCACACTGTTCTCAAAACATTGCCACATCATTAAAACAGTGAAGTGCACTCAGAAGAGGGGTTTTTGACAAAGAGCTGTTTATAAGTTGAAAAACCACGGAAGAAGGTTGCTCACATTTCTCACAAAGGGACAGTATTCACTATATTTGCCACTAATTTGCCTTTTGATTTTCCAGCTCGTATTGATAAATGGATGTGCTTATAGAGTAAAGGACTTTTTCTGCCAAAACCAGAGGGTTACATTCATAAGGAACCCTTGATTGTTTTCAAAAAGAAATCTCACATAGCTTTCTGTTGGGAAAAATGCGAGGGGTGAATCAGTATTTACTGCATATTCAAAAAATTTTACTTTTTCATTCCGTAAATCCCATACGCTACTTTGCTGAAGACAAGTAGCGTATACACGCGGATTTCCTTCATAAAACTTGCGTATACACAGAGATCTAATTATGCCATTAGTTCTTCACTTATATCATTCCATCATTCATTCATTAGATGTTCTATAAACAGTAAACATGTGCAGTAAGAATAGAATAAACCATCACACAAAGCATCACACATGAACACCAGGATTTTTTAGGTGGAAACCCAAGTCGGGAGAAAACCACCGCTGCAGTTGCTCAGCCTTCAATATTTTATTATAGAGAAAACATCTTACAACATATGTGCTGGCGCAGACTTGACCAGCACGCAGGCACCCACCTGCGCTCGTTTACCAGCCTCTCCTGGAAGGGAGCTCCAACCCCATGACTCGTTTACCAGCCTCTCCTGGAAGGGAGCTACGACCCCCTGCTCTCGTTTACCAGCCTCACCTGGAAGGGAGCTACGACCCCCTGCTCTCGTTTACCGGCCTCACCTGGAAGGGAGCTACAACCCCCTGACTGAAGGCTACAACCCTCAGCACCTCTATGGACCACGTTTCATCAATTTTCACACTGGATCCAAAGCTTCCTTTAGGACACCACTTGCAGGCCACATTTCATCATATTTTTAGACTGGACCCTTTCCATACTTTTAAGCACAAACATACATCACCAACAGATACTTATCAACACAGATCAGATAGCAGAAACACAGCAGAACAGATCAGATATTTCATACCCCTTGCTTCAGCAAACCCTAGTTTGCATACGCGCTTTCCCTTCACTGATGTCACGTATATACGCGCTTCCGTCCACACAAACCAGCGTATACCTCAGTGTATATTTTATTGCGCATACGCGCTTTTTCTTCAGAGAAGCTGCGTATATACGCGCTTCCTCCACGGCGAAGTAGCGTATAAATCTTCAATCATTACAGAGCAGCATACTTCATCAGATCAGACATTCAGCTCAGATTCAACCCTTTGCTTCAGACAGATGTTCGCCTAGATGTTCGCCTCATCACAAATCTAATCACTCCATAAACAGATCTAGCAAATACAAGTACATTTCGGATCTAAAGATCCCGCTTCATCATTTCTTCATAAGTGCTTCATAGATTCAGATCTATCATCAAACCTTTACCCTTTCCATACAGATATACTTCACAGAGAAGTATTCATTCAAGCTCAGACATCTTTCTCTCACACATGTGTTTTGCACAATGAAATTCTTCTCCTTATATATGTTTATCCTTTTTCAATACCATGAGCCCATTTTTCAATACCATGGGCCAAAACAATACCATGAGCCCAAAACAACCTGGACGGGGTCAATTAGGCGGATCATTACCCAATACAATGGGTCAATACCATGGTGGTTACCCTTGGTTTTGCACTTTTTGAGCGCTTTAGCCCATACGCGACTTGGCACGTTCTTTTCTGCGTGCATACGCGACTTCCCTTAGACATATCCGCGTATACATAGAGATATACTCTTTTCATCATACTTTGAGTACATTCTGAATTCTTTTCTTCATTGCCTTTTGTACACACTGTAGATACATCATATTTTCTTCATCAGGAACATATTCTTTCAAGCACAACTCCATCAAGTTGTCATTATCTTCATCAAGTGGGTTGTCTTTCAAGGACAACACTCAGCATCATATTGTCAACAAACATCATATCACATCAGATTTACATCATTTACCAAGTCCATCAAGTCAAGAGTAACTTCATCAGGTGGTTTGCCATCAAGGACAACACATGTCAACAGTCGCATGTCTTCATCTTCATTTGGTGGGTTGCCATCAAGGACAACACTCTGCATCATATTTCCAACAATCTCCCCCTTTGGACTTGATGGCAACCATGATGGTGTTTGGTTACCACAGCAGATAGATACCATGTCACTCTCCCAAATATTTGACATCATTATCTCCTCTTCATTCAAACACCATGTCACTCTCCCCCTTTGACATCAAGGGCAAAGGGCGGATCAAAAACCAACACTCTCCTCCTTTTCTCCTCATGTGGAAGAAACATTCTGCAGATCTGATATGTGCTGAAGTGGCCAAGCTCCCCCTGAGTTCATGCTGAATCTTCAAACATATTTTTCAATGAAGTACATGACTCTATGAGCTTCCTATCACCAAAGACTCATACTTACATCAAATATCCAACCAAGTGGATTTACATATAAGACTCAAGTACCCAACCAAGTGGGTTTACACATTTCAACTCAGCTACCCAACCAAGTGGGTTTACAAAAATTGACTCAGCTACCCAACCAAGTGGGTTTACAAATTTGACAAGTCCTCACATGACTGAATATTACAATTTTACATCATGGGTCTCAACCAGACCTTTTCATCAAAATACAAATATAACTTTTAAGACCAACACCAGAAAGACTTTAAGGAACATATATCAGAATCATCATAATGCCAACAATGCATTATACTCAGCAAAGCTAATGCTCCCCCTGAATCTGTGCATCCAATCATCCTTTCCATATGACTAAGGCTCCCCCTTAGTTTATGCATCCTGAACACTTTTACCAAAAAATCATCAAGGCATCTTCATCAAATCATTAGAACAAGAATTATGAGAACTGGAGCACTACCAGAGATACCAAACATTATCAGAGATACCAAACCGCATTGCAGCTGTGCTGAAGAGAGCTGACTTCAACCAAAAAATTGTCAGCAATCAGACATACGCGGTTTTCTGTGCAGGAACTCGCGTATATACGCGACTGTGTTTCAGGAAACCTGCGTATCCTAAACCATCTTATAAATTTCAACCAGATCTGATTCTCTGTGAGGCAAAGACAGTGTTCAGCTTCTTTCTGAGACATTTGAATGCTTCCCTGGACTACAGATAGATAGAACAGTGTAGTTGTGTCTTCAAGCGTCATCCAACGGTTGTAGCATCAGCACAATAGTAACCAAGCCTTCAGATTCTTTGCAGCATCAATACAATCTTTCCAAGGGAGATTATCATATCAGAACAGCATCTTCACATCAGAGTCAAGCAATCATCCATGTGGTCCAATATCACCATGATCTTCAATATTTAACATGAAGGAACATATGTAGGAAAAGGATCTCAACCATAGTAACAAAATCAGCATGATCTATTCTTATTTCTGAATCAAATGACTTCCAACTCATCTATGTGTGAGCATCAGGGATCAAAATCTCATCATAATGAACCATATACCAAGTCATCATCATTTAAGCATGAGTATCACAATAGCCAAGAATAATTAGTCATATTGCCAACAATGCAATCATTAGTATTCAACCTGCTGCTCCCCCTGAACCAGTGCTTCTCCTTAACTTGTGCAACCTGAATATTTTTATCAGCAAGCCATCAGCAACAATCTCTGCATGATCTGTCCTTATCTCTGAATTATAGGACTTCCATCTCAGCAACGAATACTCTTCATTCAACAAGCAAACAGGACTTATCCATAAACTTCATCATAAGACATCAAGTATCATATCATCATCATTTAGAACTGATAAGTTAAGCTGATACAGAGTCAAAACTATAGTTATTATCAGTCAGACTGATGCTCCCCCTGGACCTCTGCTCCATATCTTCAGCTATCAGATAAATTCTCTTATCATCAATGCATATGCGGCTGTGTCTGCTATAACTCGCGTGTATACGCGACTTTGTTTCATCGAACCTGCGTATGGAAACTGAAATATAGAAAATTTCACACCTTCATCTCCTCCTGCAATTTTACCTTCTGTTCCTGTCTTTTCTTCACACCAGATGCACTGTCAGAAATACATATAACCAGAATAATCAAATCAACCATGAGAGACATCATACATTGCTCCCCCTGTGATGATACATTACTAAATCTGATAATGTATCCCACATCATTCCTGCAGTCAATCAGAGAAGTAAGCTTCAGAAGCAGATGACTGCAGTAGGGTCAGAATTCCCTACGTTTCTGATCGGTCCTCTATCTTGAATTGAGTGTTTTCTTCAAGAAAATCATTGTCTTCTAGAGCATCCACAAAAGTATCCTTTTCTTCTCTAGGTTGATTCCTATTCCATCCTTCCATCTTTTTCCAGATTTGTTTAAACTTTCTATTTGTGTGCTGGAAGTTATCCAATTTCTCATATCTATTCAGCCTGCATTCCTTTTCTACATGTCCATACTTGTTACAAGCATAACATCTCATGTGGCCAGAGAAATAAACATAAGAATCATAATGAGTATTTCTATTCTTCCTCCTTTTACAATCAGTTGCTTTATGTCCATACTTGTTACATGAAAAACAATATCCCTTGAATAAACCAGAGTACCTTTCTGAGTAGAATCTGTTTGTTTGAGGCTGAAATGATCTGCTCCTGCAATTTGTTGCAACATGCCCATAATTATGACATTTGAAACATTCAACATTATTGAATGATTTCCTTTGAGATTTCATCATTGTTGGTTGACCTTTTGTTTCTTTCAACTCTTCAGGTTTTGCATTGACTTCCTTTGAATCTTTAGCACTTCCTTGTGAACTAGATTCTCCTTTAACAATTTCATGAAAACCAAGACCAAGTTTGATAGAAGGAGACCTTTGACTACTAAGAATATTGTCCAGAATCTTAGTACTATCTTGAAACCTCAAAAGTTTAACCTTTTCTTCTAATTTACCTTTGAGAATGTTTACCTCAACCTCCAAGGCTTGACATTTCTTTGTCATGCTTTCTTCTTTCCTTCTTCCATCTTCTACTTGATCCTTCAGATTTAGGATCTCTTCTTTCAACCAATTTTCATTTTCTTCACATGTTTGTTCTAGCTCTTCATTCTTCTTATTTGATTTTTCCATATCTTCTTTGAGAGATATGATTTCTGCTTCAAGGCCTTCCTTTTCAAATGTTTGTAGAGGTTCCTCATTTTTCTTACTTGATGCTTCTAGATCTGCTTGCAGAGAGATGATTGCAGCTTCAAGTCCTTCATTCTTCTTGCTTGATTTTTCAAGATCTGCTTCTAGTTCTTTAATTCGATTGGATGCATAAGTATGAAACCTTTGATACTTGTCCACCTGTCCATTCAACATTTCTATTTGATCTTTCATTTGAGAGGTCATCTCTTTGTAAATAGAATATTTCGTATCAATTTCCTTTTGTTGTTCTTCAACTTTGATCTTGATAGCTTCCACAACTTTACTATCTTCACTATTGTTTGCACAAAGAAGAGTATTACAAGTGGCCTTCTTCTTTTCCTTCTTTGCCATGAGTATTTGTAGAGCTTCGTCAGAAACTTTTGGATCCATACTATCACTTTCACTATCATAATCTTTGCACATGCAATTAAGTAAGAGACAAGAACAACGATTAATACCTAGTTCATCTTCTTCAATTTTTGCTATACATGATTTCTGAGGTATCTCCTTGTTTCGAGTAGGCTTCTTCTTTTGCTTCTTTGCCATGAGCACTTTCAGATCATGGTCAGAATCTTCTTCATCTTCACTAGACACTTCATCATCATCTTCTTTTGCATAATAACTCTTTCTCTTTTCAAATTGTTTCCCTTTACCATGTTTTTCTTTATAAGGACATTTAGCAGCATAGTGACCAACTTTTCCACACTCAAAACATTTGAAGGGGAGCTTACCTTTGAATCTTCCAGTACCTAGTTGGAGCTTTCTCACGAAATTCGCTTCTTCTTCATCGGATATATAGCTGGATTCTTTGACAACTTCCTTTTCCTTTCCTTTTGTAGATGCTTTAAAAGCAGCTTCTCTTATTTGAGAAGGACCTCCTTGTCTCATTTCAAAAGTAGTCAGAGTACCATGTAATTGAACAATAGTAAGCGTTTGCAGATCTTGCCTTTCTTTAATAGCTGAAACTTTAGAGTCAAATTTTGAAGTTAAGGATCTTAAGACCTTTTCAACCAAAGTAGTATCAGTTATGGTTTCACCAAAATTTCTCATTCAATTTACAATATCATCCAGACGAAGGAAGAAACTGGCAACACTCTCATCACTATGCATCTTCAAATTTTCATATTCAATTCTAAGAGTTTGGAGTTTTGCACTTTTTACCTTTGTGTCTCCTTCATAGCTCAGAATGATTTTGTCCCATATTTCTTTTGCTGAATGTAGTTGCATCACTTTAGCAAATTCTGATTCAGACATGCTTCCTAATAAGACATTCACTGCTTTGGCATTGATTTCATACTTCTTCCTTTCAGCTGCATCAGTAGGAATACTTGTCGGATATTGATAACCTTCTTCCACGATTGCCCATACATCTGCACCAAGACTCTGCAGATATGCTTTTGTTCGTACCTTCCAGAATATCAGATTGCTTCCATTGAATAGAGGTGGCTTTATAGACATCACTCCTTCTTGACTTCCCATTGCGACGGATCTCCTTCAAGCGATCAAGCTTCTACAGAAGAACCTGCTTTGATACCAATTGTTGGGAAAAATACTGAGAGGGGGGGGTGAATCAGTATTTACTGCATATTCAAAACTTTTTACTTTTTCATTCCTTAAAACCCATACGCTACTTTGCTGAAGACAAGTAGCGTATACACGCGGATTTCCTTCATAAAACTTGCGTATACACAGAGATCTAATTATGCCATTAGTTCTTCACTTATATCATTCCATCATTCATTCATTAGATGTTCTATAAACAGTAAACATGTGCAGTAAGAACAGAATAAACCATCACACAAAGCATCACACATGAACACCGGGATTTTTAGGTGGAAACCCAAGTCGGGAGAAAACCACCGCTGCAGTTGCTCGGCCTTCAATATTTTATTATAGAGAAAACATCTTACAACATATGTGCTGGCGCAGACTTGACCAGCACGCAGGCACCCACCTGCGCTCGTTTACCAGCCTCTCCTGGAAGGGAGCTACGACCCCCTGACTCGTTTACCAGCCTCTCCTGGAAGGGAGCTACGACCCCCCGACTCGTTTACCAGCCTCTCCTGGAAGAGAGCTACGACCCCCCGACTCGTTTACCAGCCTCTCCTGGAAGGGAGCTACGACCCCCTGACTGAAGGCTACAACCCTCAGCACCACCTTGGACCACGTTTCATCAATTTTCACACTGGATCCAACAACTTCAAAAGAACAACACTTGCAGGCCACATTTCATCATATTTTCAGACTGGACCCTTTCCATACTTTTAAGCACAACCATACATCACCAACAGATACTTATCAACACAAATAAAATAATAGAAACACAGCAAAACAGATCAGATATTTCATACCCTTTGCTTCAGCAAACCCTAGTTTGCATACGCGCTTTCACTTCACTGATGTCGCGTATATACGCGCTTCCGTCCACACAAACCAGCGTATACCTCAGTGTATATTTTATTGCGCATACGCGCTTTCTCTTCGCTGAAGCCGCGTATATACACGCTTCCTCCGCGGAGAAGTAGCGTATAGATCTTCAATCATTACAGAGCAGCATACTTCATCAGATCAGATATTCAGTTCAGATCTACCCTTTTGCTTCAGACAGATGTTCGCCTAGATGCTCGCCTCATCACAGATCTAAGCCTTCCATAATCAGATCTAGCAAATACAAGAGCAATTCAGATCTAAATCCCCTTCTTCATCATTGGTGCATCATACATTCAGATTTATCATTCAAGTGTAACCCTTTCCATTCAGATATACTTCAGAGAGAAGTATTCATTCAAGCTTAGACATCTTGCACCCACACTCATGTTTTGCACAATGAATTTCTTCTCCTTATATAGGTTTACCCTTTTACAATACCATGAGCCCCTTTTTCAATACCATGAGCCCAAAACTACCTGGACGGGGTCAATTAGGCGGATCATTACCCAATAAAATGGGTCAATACCATGGTGGTTACCCTTGGTTTTGCACTTTTTGAGCGCTTTAGCCCATACGCGACTTGGCACGTTCTTTTCCGCGTGCATACGCGACTTCCCCTAGACATATCCGCGTATTCCTAGAGACATACTCTTTTTCATCATAGATTTAGCACAAGCTGAAATCCTTACTTCATTGTCTTCTGTAATCACTGTAGATACATCAAATTTAGTTCATCAAACCATATTCTATCAAGCACAACTTCATCAAGTAAGTTGCCATTATCTTCATCAAGTGGGTTGTCTTTCAAGGACAACATTCAGCATCATATTGTCAACAAACATCATATCACATCAGATTTACATCATTTACCAAGTTCATCAAGTCAAGAATAACTTCATCAGGTGGTTTTCCATCAAGGACAACTTCATCGGGTGGATTGCCATCAAGGACAACACATGTCCACGATCACATGTCTTCATCTTCATTCGGTGGGTTGCCATCAAGGACAACACTTTGCATCATATTTCCAACGGCTTTGACTTGCCTACAAAAACTTTGTAATCTTTTAAAGATCTGTCACCTTGGCTCAGGATTATGCCAGTGACTGTTTAATTGCATTAAGAGTTGTTTTCACATATGCAAGTTGGTTGACTGTTGGCTCACTTAGACAAGGCAGGTTTGGGATAATTGGAAAATGCAATATTGATCCAAGATACAAAGATGTGTTGATTAACTTCCAAAGATCACCAAGCAGGGATAACTTTGACATTGTATACATCCTGCCTAATACAGTCTGCCCCTCTTTTTCACTGTATTTTTTCCTACTGAGAATTTGTTGACTGAGATATTCTCAAGGTGGAAGGCCACTTTCTGAAGAACAGGTTGTTAATGACTGAAATTATACCTTGAGACAGAGATACAGGTGTATTGGTTGACATCTAAAGTTTCACAGAATAGGGTGGTTTTAGCATTTCTCACAGCAAACTTCTCCTAAAAACAGTCTGCCCTTCTTTTCACTGTGTCATTTCCTACTGAGAATCTGTTGACAGAGATATTCTAAAGGTGAACAAGACATTTTCTAAAGACAGCAGAGGTTGTGTATTCAAAGAAAACATTGTTGCAAACCATCCAAATCACATTGTTTATCTATCCAAGTAGCATATTGACACAGTTTGACTCCAGCAGGGCATTTTACACACAGTGAAGGCAGTTTGCCTCTTCCAAAGCTTATTCAGGTCAAAATGCCTCCAAGGCAAGACAGCAGGAGCGGTCCACATAAAAGATATGAGCCCATCTCTACAGAAGAGATTAATGCTCATCCATCTGTACTTTTCAACTTCCACGAAGTAGGCTGCCTAGATTTCTGCCAGAAGATAGAAAAAGTCAAGATTTTTTCGCCATTAACACACTTGTGCGCCCTGAGATTCAAAGAAAAACATTTCCAAGTGGCGGGTCTTGATTTCAAAATTTCTCCAAGGTATGTGTCCAAAGCTACCAAGATCTCGTATCATGGCGAAAAATGGTTCAAACAGGCTCATCTTGACTTAGAAGATTACAAACCTTTCATCAAGCCTGAACATAGAGAGGTTTTCACTGCTATTTTCCCTTTTTCATATCTCCTTGACAGCTATGCTCCTCTTATGAAAGTCATAATGAAATATTTCACTTGTGAAGGGAGGTTTGATCAAATTTATGCCTATCATGTCCGTTTATTGATGCACTTTACTAGAAGCAGGCAACTAAACCTCCCTCACTTTTTGTTCAAAAGCATAGAGAAAATGGCATCCACTGTCCAAAAGAAGGCCCCACCTCAGCAAATCCCTTCTCTTTTTCATCATTCTTTGATCAATATTATCTTCCTATACCAGCTAGAGAAGAAAGAGGTTTTATGGGATTTATTCATCAGCCATCCAGATTTTGCCACTGTTCCTCCTGCCCATATTTCTCCTACTCAGCCTGTCCATCACCCAGTGCCTTTGTCCAGTAGGCCTACTCCTAGAAGGCTCAGAATGACTACTGGACAGCCAAGTCAACAGGAGGAAGGAGAGGGTAGTAAACAGCAGCAGATAGATGATGAGGGACAGCAGCAGATAGATGATGAAGGATAGCAGGTCCATGATGAGGAACAACAGCAGGTCCATGATGAAGGATAGCAGGTACAAATTGAGGGACAACAGCAGACAGCAGTTGAGGAACGTCATGTTAGGCAGGAAGTTGAGTTACCTCTTGAGCCACAAATTGGACAAGACATTGATGAAGAGCAGCAAACTAATGTTGGCGAACAGGGGTAGCCAATTGAACAGCAAGGAGAAGATATCCAGCAGCCTCAAGAAGAGCAGCCAATTCAAAAGGATGTCAAAGGTAAATCAGTTGTTACTCCTCCTCTCAAAGTAACAAAGCTCAGCACAGCAAGGAAAAGAGAGACTAAAGCTACCACCCTAACAGTGACAAAGATTGTTCCTAGCAAGAGGAAATTGCCCAAAAAGACACCTTCTAGCATGCCAAGGAGGAAAAGCGCCAGATTGGCTTTCAAAGGCAAAAGTAAAGTTGGAGAAAGTACAAAGCATGGAGGTGAATTAGCTATTATCCCTATCCAGAGCGATGATAGTGATAATGAGGCCCGCCTTCTTGAAAATCTCCTAATCCATAAGGAAGGGAAAATTGAGGCATTAGAGGAGGATCTTCAAAGGGCAAGGAATTTCAACCACTTCTTGGAGATTGAAAACAAACAAATGAATGTGCACACAGCTGTTCATGAGGCACGGGCGATTAAGTATAAGAAAGAGGCAGAAAAGGCGCAAGCAAGAATTGAAGAGCTCATTGGTGAGTTTGATGATGAAGAGGAGGGAGACCAGCCTAGGCGGAAGAGGCCTAGGACCATTGGGCTTAAAAGAGCCTTGGAAAAGCAGAGAGCAGAAGAGCAAGCCCAGCTCCAAGCCTTTCCTCTCACTGCACTCCTTCAGCAGGAAATTGAAGAAAACAAAGAGGCTTGGCTTGAAAGAGCTAACAAGCATTTGGAAATGAAGCTTGAGAGGGCGAATAGAGATTTAGAGCTGCAGAGGAAGAGGACACATCACTTCCAAAAACTGAATCAGTTTGCCCGGCGCAAACTAAAGGCAGCCCAAGAAAAATTGAAGAAGGCAAGGGGGAAGCGCCTAGCACGGAAAGAAGGGAAAAGCATATCAGCCCTTGATATTTTGGCCTCAGCTTCGGAGCATGTTGCTATGGACCCTTGAGGGTCATGCATGCCAATTTTGGTCCTTTTTCGGCAACTTTTTGTTTTTTGGCATTTTTTGGGTTTTTGGCCGAAAACTCATAATTTCGCCATTTCAGTTTGATGAGTTTTCAAGGGTGGAGGATGATACCGATGGATGCCATAATTCCATGAGCAGGTCTCCAGCAATTTTCAGAGCATTTGGAGATCATTCGCCCCCTCAAATTGGCGAAAAATGCCCTCTTTTTGCACATTCTGCCCGCCATATCAGCAGTCTGCTATTTCCTGGTTTTTACACACAGGTATAGTTTTGGAGGACTTCCAGGCATCAGATTGAGATGATTTCAGTTGCGCCAGAATGTAGACACAGAGAGCTTTACAACGAGCTATCATGAGCCTCGTTTCGACATCGGGAAGGCTTCCAATTTCCTCCAGCAAGTAAGGGGACCTTTTTCAGACATAAATATGAAGTATTTTTGTAATTTTTGAACCTCAAAAATCTGCTTTTCCCAAATGTGCGTTAAGCTATTTTTATACTTGGGAAATGATGTAAATTCAATATAATTTCCGTTTTTAGCAGTTTTTTAGATATTTTATGGGATATTTTGTGCCTTGGGCTTTGCAAAGCCTCAAGGACAAGTTTAGATATTTTGACTTGGCGAATGGGATAGCTAGTCATTGAGGGGGTGGGGCATGTTGCGGGGATGTTGTCCTTGATGTGACCCCTTTGAATGAAGATGAAGACATGCGACTGTTGACATGTGTTGTCCTTGATGGAAATCCACCTGATGAAGTTATGCTTGATTTGATGGACTTAGTAAATGATGTAAATATGGTGTGATATAATGTTTGTTGACAATATGATGCTGAGTGTTGTTCTTGAAAGGCAACCCTCTTGATGAAGTTGTGCTTGAGATAATATGTTCCTGATGAAGAAATTTGATGTGTGTACAAAAGGCAATGAAGAAAGGAATTCAGAATGTACTCAAAATATGATGAAAAGAGTATGTCTCTTTGTATACGCGGATTGGCCTAGGGGAAGTCGCGTATGCACACGGAAAAGAACGTGCCAAGTCGTGTATGGGCTAAAGCGCTCAAAAAGTGCAAAACCAAGGGTAATCACCATGGTATTAACCCATTGTATTGGGTAATGATCCGCCTAATTGACCCTGTCCAGGTAGTTTTGGGCTCATGGTATTGTTTTGGCCCATGGTATTGAAAAAGGGGCTCATGGTATTGAAAAAGGATAAACTGTAAGGAGAAAGAAATTCATTGTGAAAATTGAGAGTGTGAGCAAGATGTCGAGCTTGAATGAATACTTCTCTGTGAAGTATATACGTATGGAAAGGGTAACTTAATTGATAGATGCGAATCTATGATATCTATGAGCACTTATGAAGAAATGATGAAGTGGGATCTTTAGATCTTAAATGTACTTGTATTTGCTAGATCTGTTTATCAGATCTGTGATGAGGCGAACATCTAGGCGAACATCTGTCTGAAGCAAAGGTTAGATCTGAACTGAATATCTGATCTGATGAGGTATGCTGCTCTGTAAAGATTGAAGATCTATACGCTACTTCGCCGCGGAGGAAGCGCGTATATACGCGGCTTCAGCGAAGAGAAAGCGCGTATGCGCAATAAGATATACACTGAGGTATACGCTGGTTTGTGTGGACGGAAGCGCGTATATACGCGACATCAGTGAAGTAAAAGCGCGTATGCAAACTAGGGTTTGCTGAAGCAAGGGGTATGAAATATCTGATCTATTCTGCTGTGTTTCTGCTATCTGATCTGTGTTGATATGTATCTGTTGGTGATATATGTTTGTGCTTAAAAGTATGGAAAGGGTCCAGTGTGAAAATATGATGAAATGTGGCCTGCAAATGTTGTTCTATTGAAGTGGTTGGATCCAGTGTGAAAATTGATGAAACGTGGTCCAAGGTGGTGCTGAAGGTTGTAGCCTTCAGTCAGGGGGTCGTAGCTCCCTTCCAGGTGAGGCTGGTAAACGGGGGTAAGCGAGATCGGGGGTCGTAGAGTCCAATTAGGCCTTCCGGGAGAGAGAAATTCAAGTGCAAAGGAGAGTCGGGGGGGGGTTGGGGGCTCTCCCTTCCGGGGAGAGGCATTTGGTAAACGAGCGCAGGTGGGTGCCTGTGTGCTGGTCAAGTCTGCGCTAGCACATATGTTGTAAGATGTTTTCTCTATAATAAAATATTGAAGGCTGAGCAACTGCGGCGGTGGTTTTCTCCCGATTTGGGTTTCCACCTAAAAATCCTGGTGTTCATGTGTGATGCTTTGTGTGATGGTTTATTCTGTTCTTACTGCACATGTTTACTGTTATTGAACATCTGATGAATGAATGATGGATTAATAGAAGTGAAGATTTAATGACATATCTAGATCTTTGTGTATACGCTAGTTTAATAAAGGGGATCCGCGTATATACGCTAGTTTACTGAAGGAAAGTAGCGTATGGGCTTTAAGGAATGAAAAAGAAAAAAAGATTTGATTATGCAGTAAATACTGATTCACCCCCCCCCTCTCAGTATTTTTCCCAACAATTGGTATCAGAGCGTGGTCCTTCTGCAGAAGCTTGATCGCTTGAAGGAGATCCATAACAATGGGAAAGAGGAAGAATGAAGGTCTTGAAGCTACAGTCATCTCTCTAGAAGCATCAAGTAAGAAGAGTGATGAACCTCTACAACTAAATGAAAATGAAGAACTTGGAGCAAAAATCTGGTCTATCATAGAACGTCTACAAGCAGATCTTGAAGAATCAAACAAGAAAAAGGCAGGATTTGAAGATGGAATCATCTCTCTACTAGCAGATCTTGAAGAATCAAATAAGAAGAATGAAGAACTTGAAGCAGAAATCATTTCCCTCAAAATAGGTCTCGAAAAATCAAATAAGAAGAATGCTGGACTTGAAGCTGAAAACATATCTCTGAAAGAAGATCTCAAAGCATCGAAGAAGAAGAATGAAGAGCTGCAACAAACATGTGAAGAAAACGAAAATTGGTTGAAAGAAGAGATTCTAAATCTGAAGGATCAAGTAGAAGATGGAAGAAGGAAAGAAGAAAGCATGACAAAGCAATGTCAAGCCTTGGAGGTTGAGGTAAAAATTCTCAAAGGTAAATTAGATGAAAAGGTTAAACTTTTGAGGTTTCAAGATAGTACTAATATTCTGGACAATATTCTGAGTAATCAAAGGTCTCCTGCTATCAAACTTGGTCTTGGTTTTCATGAAACTGTTAAAAGAGAATCTAGTTCACAAGAGAATGCTAATGATTCAAAGGAAGGCAATGCAAAATCTGAAGTGTTGAAAGAAACAAAAGGTCAACCAACAGTCATGAATTCTCAAAGGAAATCATTCAATAATGTTGAATGCTTTAGATGTCATAATCTTGGACATATTGCAGCAAATTGCAAGAGCAGATTGTTTCAGTCACAAACAAGCAGATCCTACATAAAAAGGTACTCTGGTTTCTTCAAGGGATATTGTTTTTCATGTAACAAGTATGGACATAAAGCAGCTGGTTGTAAAAGGAGGAAGAATAGAAATACTCATTATGATTCTTATGTTTATTTCTCTGGCCACATGAGATGTTATGCTTGTAATAAGTATGGACATGTAGAAAAAGAATGCAGGATGAACAGATCTGGGAAAGTGGACAATTTTCAGCACACAGTTGGAAAGCTCAAGCAAATTTGGAAGAAGAAGGAGGACCGATCAGAAACGTAGGGAATTCAGACCCTACTGCAGTCATCCGCTTCTGAAGCTTACTTCTCTGATTGACTGCAGGAATGATGTGAGATACATTATGAGATTTAGTAATGTATCGTCACAGGGGGAGCAATGCATGATGACTCTCATGGTTGATTTGATTATTCTGGTTATATGTATTTCTGACAGTGCATCTGGTGTGAAGAAAAGACAGGAACAGAAGGTAAATTTGCAGAAGGAGATGAAGGTGTGAAATTTTCTATATTACACTTTCCATACGCGAGTTCCATTAACTAAAGTCGCGTATACACGCGAGTTCCAGAAGACGCAGTCGCGTATGCATTGATGATAAGAAAATTTATCTGATAGCTGAAGATCTGAAGCAGAGGTCCAGGGGGAGCATCAGTCTGACTGCTGATGATTGCACTGTTAGCATCATTCTAGTTATACTCATGATAATGAAATGATGCATGGGTTCTTGTGTTGAAGATTATGGATGAAGCCTGATTGCTTTATGATGAAGAGCATTCGTTGTCAAGATGAAAGTCTTATAATTCAGAGATGAGGACAGATCATGAAGAGATTGTTGCTGATGACTTGCTGTTGAAGGTGTTTCAGATTGCACAAGTTAAGGAAGAGCACTGGTTTAGGGGGAGCAGCAGGTTGAATACTAATGATTGCATTGTTGGCAATATTACTGCTTATTCCTTGGTTATTGTGATACTCATGCTCAAATGATGATGGCTTGGTACATGTTTTATGATGATGAGACGTTGAATAAGTTGTTTGTACTGCTTGCTGAAGTTTATCTGTTGGATAAAATTGGAATTCGTATGATTCAGAGATAAGAATAGCTCATGCAGAGCTTGTTACTATGGTTGAGAGATCTTTTTGCCTACATATGTTACTTCATGTTAAATCTTGAAGATCATGGTGATGTTGGACCACATGAATGATTGCTTGACACCTATGTGAAGATGTTGTTCTGATATGAGAATCTTTCTTGGAAAGATTGTATTGATGCTGGAAAGAATCCGAAGGCTTGGTTACTATTGTGCTGATGCTACAACCATTGGATGACGCTTGAAGACACCACTACATTGTTCTATCTATCTGTAGTCCAGGGAAGCATTCAAATGTCTCAGAAAGAAGCTGAACACTGTCCTTGCCTCACAAAGAATCAGATCTGGTTGAAATTTAGAAGATGTCTTGGGATACGCGGGTTTCCTGAAACACAGTCGCGTATATACGCAAGTTCCTGCACATAAAACCGCGTATGACTAATTGCTGACAATTTTTGGTTGGTTCAGCTCTCTTCAGCACAGCTGCAGTGCTGTTTGGTATCTCTGATACTGTTTGGTATCTCTGGTGGTGTTCCAGTTCTCTTAATTTTGTTTCTAATGTTTTGATGAAGATGCCTTGATGATTTGTTGGTGGAAGTTTTCAGGATGCACAAACTAAGGGGGAGCCTTAGTCATATGAAAAGGATGCATGGATGCACAGATTCAGGGGGAGCATTAGTTTTGCTGAGTATAATGCATTGCTAGCATTATGGTGGTTCTGATATATGATCTCTCTTGAGGTCTTTTTGGTATTAATTATGAAGATTCATATGTATACTTTGATGAAAAGGTCTGGTTGAGACTCATGTTGTAAAATTGTAATATTCAGTCATGTAAGGACTTGTCAATTTGTAAACCCACTTGGTTGGGTAGCTGAGTAAAATTTTGTAAACCCACTTGGTTGGGTAGCTGAGTCAAATTTTGTAAACCCACTTGGTTGGGTAGTTGAGTCTCATATGTAAATCCACTTGGTTGGATATTTGATGTAAGTATGAGTCTTTGGTGATAGGAAGTTCATAGAGTCATGTACTTCATTGAAAATATGTTTTGAAGATTCAGCATGAACTCAGGGGGAGCTTGGTCACTTCAGTATACATCAGATCTGCAGAACGCTTCTTCTACATGAGGAGAAAAGGGGATGAGTGTGTTGGTTTTGATCCACCCGTTGCCCTTGATGTCAAAGGGGGAGAGTGTGTTGGTTTTGATCTGCTGGTTTTGTCCTTTGCCCTTGATGTCAAAGGGGGAGAATGACATGGTGTTTGCATGATGCCAAAAATGGAGAGAGTGACATGGTAAAAATAGGGAGAGTGACATGGTGTCATTGTATTCTTAATGTATCTATCTGTTGTGGTAACCAAACACCATCATGGTTGCCATCAAGTCCAAAGGGGGAGATTGTTGGAAATATGATGCAGGATGTTGTCCTTGATGGCAACCCACTGAATGAAGAGGAAGACATGCGACTGTTGACATGTGTTGTCCTTGATGGCAATCCACCTGATGAAGTTATGCTTGACTTGATGGACTTAGTAAATGATGTAAATCTGATGTGATATAATGTTTGTTGACAATATGATGCTAAGTGTTGTCCCTGAAAGGCAACCCTCTTAATGAAGATGATGACAACTTACTTGATGAAGTTGTGCTTGAGAGAATATGTTCCTGATGAAGAAAATATGATGTATCTACAGTATGTACAAAAGGCAATGAAGAAAGGAATTCAGAATGTGCTCAAAATATGATGAAAAGAGTATGTCTCTTTGTATACACGGATTTGCCTAGGGGAAGTCGCGTATGCACGCGGAAAATAACGTGCCAAGTCGCGTATGGGCAAAAGCGCTCAAAAAGTGCAAAACCAAGGGTAACCACCATGGTATTGACCCATTGTATTGGGTAATGATCCGCCTAATTGACCCCGTCCAGGTGGTTTTGGGCTTATGGTATTGTTTTGGTCCATGGTATTGAAAAAGGGGCTCATGGTATTGAAAAAGGATAAACCTATATAAGGAGAAGAAATTCATTGTGAAAATCACTAATGGAGAGGAAGATGTCTGAGCTTGAATGAATACTTCTCTGTGAAGTATATCTGTATGGAAAGGGTAAAGGTTTGATGATAGATCTGAATCTATGAAGCACTTATGAAGAAATGATGAAGTGGGATCTTTAGATCTGAAATGTACTTGTATCTGCTAGATCTGTTTATGGAGTGATTAGATCTGTGATGAGGCGAGCATCTAGGCGAACATCTGTCTGAAGCAAAAGGGTAGATCTGAACTGAATATCTGATCTGATGAAGTATGCTGCTCTGTAATGATTGAAGATCTATACGCTACTTCGCCACGGAGGAAGCGCGTATATACGCGGCTTCAGCGAAGAGAAAGCGCGTATGCGCAATAAAATATACACTGAGGTATACGCTGGTTTGTGTGGACGGAAGCGCGTATATACGCGACATCGGTGAAGTAAAAGCGCGTATGCAAACTAGGGTTTGCTGAAGCAAGGGGTATGAAATATCTGATCTGTTCTGCTGTGTTTCTGCTATCTGATCTGTGTTGATATGTATCTGTTGGTGATGTATGGTTGTGCTTAAAAGTATGGAAAGGGTCCAGTATGAAAATATGATGAAAGGTGGCCTGCAAGTGTTGTTCTATTGAAGTTGTTGGATCCAGTGTGAAAATTGATGAAACGTGGTCCAAGGTGGTGCTGAGGGTTGTAGCCTTCAGTCAGGGGGTCGTAGCTCCCTTCCAGGTGAGGCTGGTAAACGAGATCGGGGGTCGTAGCTCCCTTCCAGGTGAGGCTGGTAAACGAGTCAGGGGGTTGGAGCTCCCTTCCAGGAGAGGCTGGTAAACGAGCGCAGGTGGGTGCCTGCGTGCTGGTCAAGTCTGCGCCAGCACATATGTTGTAAGATGTTTTCTCTATAATAAAATATTGAAGGGTGAGCAACTGCAGCGGTGGTTTTCTCCCGATTTGGGTTTCCACCTAAAAATCCTGGTGTTCATGTGTGATGCTTTGTGTGATGGTTTATTCTGTTCTTACTGCACATGTTTACTGTTTATTGAACATCTGATGAATGAATGATGGAATAATATAAGTGAAGATTTAATGACAGATCTAGATCTCTGTATACGCTAGTTTCATAAAGGGGATCCGCGTATATACGCTAGTTTACTAAAGGAAAGTAGCGTATGGGTTTTAAGGAATGAAAAAATAAAAGGTTTTTATTTTGCAGTAAATACTGATTCACCCCCCCCTCTCAGTATTTTTCCCATAATTCCATGGGTTTCATTGTAAAAACAGAGGTTGAACTTGAGAGAAGAATCAATATATTGGTCATATGAGCTTTGAAGAACATACTTGTGTTATGATTTTTGGACTGCCTCTCGGATGCTTTTGATGAATGATGAAGGATTGATGATGGATTCCATGACATGGTAGAATGGTATAGTGTTTCTTGCTATGTTTTTGTCTTCTAGTTTTCATTCATAATCCATGCTTCTTGCTGGTATAGATCAGTAGAGATTGATTTTGAGATATGCCCATGGAGGCACCTCAAAATTCCTGAATCTTCATAGCTTGATGTTTTCTTCTTCCTTAGTTATGCTAAAGAATTCTTAACTGCTCTTTAGTAACTTAAGGATACTATTTGCTAAGTTTTATTTACAATTTCTATGTATGTTGAGTAGGATGTATGGTGTGCCCTGCCTACCTATAAGCTGTCCATAGTTCTATCCATAAAACTTTCTCTTTGACTGATTAGTTGATCATCTTGTTGAACCAAGGAGGCCTAGTCCCGATCTAGCCCTTTGCCTAAAACTATGAAAGCTTGTTTGTCAAAGTGCCCAATAACTTAGAGACTATGTTTAGGCATTCCGGCATAGTATTTTGAGTTGTTAGTCAGTCTTATGTGTTTTCCCCAAAGTCTGATAGCCATTTCCCGAAGTTAGAAGGTCTTATACTTCTATGCATGGCTGGAATGTTTGATTTCTATGTATTAATTAGCTCATAGTTAAATTTAGCATGATTAATGGCTTTCTATAACATGTTTATGTCTGCTATCAACTAGTTACACTTGAAATCCCTTGTCTTTCACAAGCTTGATGTCCATTTACTCCATTCTGCCCAAAGATCGCTTCTACCGTGAATCAAATCAGCCCTACAGCAACCTTGCATCATCATCTCATAGCTTCCTTGACCTGTTTGACACCATAGCCCAATTGATCTGACTTCTTGTTATCCATTTTTACATCTTTGATCAGTTTTATCCCTCACAAACTTAAAAACCAAAAATCAAAAAACTCACTTCATAACTAGCCTAATATCAGAACACCATAAGCGAACACACCGATATATTTTACATCTAATAGAGAGAGCCCTCTCTGAGTCCAGGAAGGCTAGGTCCTTGGGCTCCAAAGCTTGGTTTGATGTTACATCGTCATTTGGCTCGCCAATCGGCCAAATCACGGGACACTAACGGAAGCGAACTGCTCAAGACAAGTAGACATGGCCCCAAGACCAAGCATGAAAGAGGAACAATGATGAATATCATCCCAAGGAGGATCCTCTAGAGACATAGTTTCCATGATGGCCTCATCAATGGGAAATATCCCATTTAAAGGATCGAGTGAATCTGAAGTGCCAAGCCAAGGGGATTCAGAATACGTGTCAAGAGACATACTAAGAGGAGTATGATCAGAGGGAGGAGGAGCCAAAGCTGAAATAAGTTCACAATAATCAATTTCTATTGGGCTTAACGACATTGAGTCACCAAACGAATCAATCTGCTTGGGTGAAGGAATGATCCACGGATCAGAAGACCTGGATATCATGTTAACCTGAGCAGTGTTGGGTGGAGGAAGAGAATAAAGACCCATAAGGGCAGGATCTTTGAAAAGCCCCGGTCCTATGCTCTCATAAGGCATAGGAATATGATCTACATATGGAACGTTGCTCCTGGAAGACGAGGAAGTGAAAAAAAAAACTGATTGACAGTAATGATCTTTCCTTCGTGCGGAAATCGAAGAACATGAAAGAGAGTGGATGGGACACAAAGCATGGCGTGAGTCCAACTATGATCGAGGAGAATATTTTAATTGAGCTTGGCGTCAATGACTTCAGCCTTAACGTTAACCATTTTCCCTTCTAACGTAATAGGTAAACTAGCGAGAACACCAAGAGGGTGAGAGTCCCTTCCATAGAAATCTTCTAAAGCATTTGGAGATTGATTGAGGGTTGGAGAACCGATGGATTTCCAACAAGAAGAAGACATGATGCACGTATATGCACCCTCATCCATGACTACACGGTGGATATTCTTTCCATTAATCCCAACTTTCATGATCAGTGCAAGCTGGTGAGGGAGACGTGGGACAAAATTTTGCAAATCGAAAGCAATAAGGCTAGAAGCAGCGGGATCAATCCATCTGATGGAAGATAACAAAGCCTTCTATTGTGATGGACAACTCTGAAGTACTTCCAATGCAGACATAGCAGAGGGCGCCTGAGCCAAATCCTCAAAAATACTGTAATGTTGAGCAGCACGTGCGTTGGGGTTGTAGGAGGACTTTCAGAGTACACCTTTAGAATGTGGTTAGACAATGGGCTTAGTACTGGGCCTTTTGATATGAAGAGGGCCAACAGCAGGCAGGGGAGGAGGACCATCAATGATTTCCTTCCCTACTACCTGACACAGTTCGGTATAATCTTTCGATCGGGTAGAAATAGAGATGGGTGCACGACCGTTCATCATGAAAACCTGAGAGCCAAATGTGGTGGAGGACTGAGGTTTCTCCACCATCTGAGTTTGATGTGATGGGAAAGGTTCCTTGAGAATAGCTAGAGTGCCTTGGGTGCCTTTGAGCAGTCGACTGACTTCGGCCCATCGTGGATAGTCCTTGGTGTAATGTTCTTCATCACAAATCAGACAAGGATACTTCAGTTTGCGTTTTAAACCATAATCAACATTAGCTTTCGGAGAATCCTATTTCAGGGTATCGGCTTTGGCCTTACCTTTACCCTTATTCTTACCCTTGGAAGTTTTATCTACCAGATTGGACTAGACAGCATTCACTTCCGTGATTTTATCAGAATTTAGAGGTGGCTGAGAAGCAGTATTAGTGGAAGGAGTAGATTTTTTCTTCGCAGGATTTGGAGAAGACTTCCGAGAAGTCTCGGACACATAACCAATGATACCATCAACAGATGGTGTTGTTGGTGATTTGGTAGTTCCATGTCGTGGAGCATAAGGCAAGAGTTCATACAATGTGTCAGAATAAGAGTACACAAGATCAAGGTACTGGGCACGCGCAATAGATTTTTCCTCGGTAACACATGCCCCCATAGCGATGTCCTTAGTAATCAGACCGATAAAAGAGGTAGTGAACCAATCAGTCAGAAGTTGATCAGGAATCTCAAACTTGATCAAATGATGACGCCACCTCCACTAATGAATATGATCAGAGATATGAGTAGCTCTATCTTTTTTCAAGGATGTGAGAAGGTGCATCCCAGTTTCATAGGGAACTGGTAACTGGAAGTGCGTGAGAAATTCCATAGCAAGAGATTTGAAATCTTGAAAAATGCCTCAAGAGAGTTCAATGTACCACTTTGTAGTGGCACTAGCAAGAGTCCTTTAGAAAAGATGGAGCCGAATTGAATCATCAACCAAGGAGTTAGAGGAGCACCAAATATGGTAAGTCATAACATGTGCTTGGGAGTCTTCTCCAGACTTGCCGTCAAATTTGGGACAACCACCAAGGATTTTAGTTGGAACTGGAGGTCGATATGGATTATGAAGGATAGGGTCATTCTTCAACTTCAACACATCGGGTAGTTCCAGCGTAGTGAGAAAAGGCAATTTCAGATTGAAATGCATTGAAGGCGTTTGATAAAGACTAGTATTGGGATTCCAACCAGGTTGGGAGAAATTATGCCCCCATATGTTCTGTCCCGGAGGATTCTGTCCATAGGGGTTATAAGCCTGGTAATTATACACATACACCGGTTGAGGACAAGGATATTCATATTGAGCGAACCACTGAGGTCTTGTTTGAGCAACATATGGATTTTGTTGTGGGATGTAAGTAGTTCCTTGAGGCGCATTATATACCACCTAAGATTGACCTTGAGGAATATAAGAAATGCCCTGGGGCGCACTGTACACTACATGAGATTGACCTTGGGGAATGTAAGCAGTGCCCTGAGGCTGCGCAGGTTGCCCTTGAGGTGTGGGTTGACTCAGATGCTGCAGTTGAATAGGTTGTCCCTGGGTTGCAGGTTGGCCTGGCTCTTAGGGTTGGGCAGGCTATCCCTGCGGTGCAGGTTGGCCTGGATGCTGAGAGCCACTGGGTTGCCCTTGTGGAAGAGGTTGGCCTGATGGTTGGGATGTGCCAGGTTGCCCTTGAAGACCAGGTTGAACTAGCTGAGTAGTAAAGGGTTGACCTTGTTGTAAAAAATTTGGGCCTTGTTGAATGTAAGGCTGATGCTATTGCACAAAATTTTGTTTCTGGGATGAATACATTTTCCCCTAAGGAACATAAGATGATTCCAATTGAACATAAGTTTGACCAGCAGAACTGTAGGGTTGTCCTTGTTGGACCGAAGGTTGTCCCTGAAAGGATTGTCCTGGCAGACAATAAGGTTGTCCCTGTGGACCGTAGGGTTGTCGCTGTTGGACCAAAGGTTTTCCCTGAAAGGGTTGTCCTTGTGGACCATAGGGTTGTCCCTGTTGGACTGAAGGTTGTCCCTGAAAAGGTTGACCTTGTGGACCATAGGGTTGTCCCGGTAGGTATGTGGACTGGTTGGGGTCAATCCGAGGCAAATAGATGGGATTGGCTGCTGAGAACCCTGAGGGGTGTAATTCTGCTATTGAATGGCCAACATGTACTGATCATACGTAAAACCTTCAGGAATTGGATTAGAAGTGATGGGTGCACTACCAGTAGGTTGGATTTCTGAAACGTGAGGCTGTGATTCACTCACGGTAGGCTCGGCAGGTATCGTGGAAGCGATAGGAATCAACCGTCGAACAACAGAAGATGGCAGCAAAGACTGAACCACACTAACAGATGGTTCGGGTGAAGCCACACAGACAGTGGGCCGGGTTGGGACAGACGTAACGACCATCGACGTCATGGGAGTCGAGGGTGCTACACCCGATACTGTTACAAACGACCTCTCTGAGGGAGTCGATGTACCTATCTAGATCAAGTTCTGATACAATGGTGTAGCACCAAAAATACTCTAACTCAATGAATGATAACCAGGTGGTAGGGAGGAAGGTTGACCTGAGACATAAGGAAAATTCTCTAGAAGGAGATGATATTCTCCTGTAGAAACATAAAGCTCTTCACTACTGATGGGACTTGAAGAATCCATGTCAGATGAAGCCATGGTATCGTCGAAAAGGTGATGAGCAGTGGCAAGTAAAGATGATTCTGAAATAAGAGGAGGAAACTCTTCCTCGTTTCCAAAACCAGCCCAAGCATCTGGAAGTTGCCAATTGATATCAAATGGCTGCTCAAGAAGATATTGGGTAGCAAGAGGTCAGATCCTCGAAAGAATAGAATGCCAATAATTGATGGGCCTAATAGGCTAAGGTGCCCCCAAAGAAACTAGGAGAAGGATCTCCACTAGGAGGTAATGAAGGGGATGACGAAACTGGTGATTCTGCCACCATGACTTTGTCTAAAAACCAGGAGAGAACCGAGATGACCAATTTGAGGCTTCAAGATCAAACGCTAAGGAATTACTGAAGAACAAGCAAATAAAATATCTTTAATGGGCATGTGATCGTAGGAAATTGATTTTATGACAATGAAACAAAACTCTACCTTTTCATATTTTAGGAGTCAAGAAAAAGGAAAAAGGTGACACTAGTCACTTTTAGGTTGAACGAGCACGAAAGGACAAGTGATCGATGATCTTTTCAATTTTATAGAGTCACGAAAAGAACAAAATAACTACTTAAAAAATCTAAGCAGGAAGGTGTACCAAGTTTCCGTGAACTGAAATATAAACCTTGGTGATCAAATGAAAGAGAAATGACGAAGGACTTAACGTACATGCAGGCAGTCTCCCCAAATGTTGTGTTCGGTGTATCATGGTTACAAGGCGGCAGACTCGGCATCCTATGGATAAAATATTGCAACCTACGAGGGATTCCCCTTATATACTTGATGGTACGAGGAGCACAAGTCCGTGCTAGTGTTGTTTAATGCCAAATGGTGAACGACAGCTACTAGGTTTAACGACGCCAGAACACGTCACTACCCTAGACCTCTAAATGTGAGCATTAGGTTTTGATGCTTCCTTATGTTGATTGAGTTAATTTTAAATTTGATCTTGAATTAATGTTGTAGTTTCAAGGCCTTACTGAATGTAATCTCGAATCCTTAATGCACAACTATATGCAAAATAAAATCATTCCAATTCGATGAACAACTAGCTAAGAGAGGGATAGTATTTCATAATGAAGCAGCAATCAATCGAACACAAGAATAAATTTTCCTAATGCACCGAAGACAACCAAAGAATAAAAATAAAAAATCTTTCCTTGTTCACTAAAAGCTACTAATGCAAAAGAACTTTTTCCATTTTCAAACTAAGAGAAAGAATGCAAATTTTGTCCTTTTAAATGAATGAGACACAAAATGCACTACTACACTAAATGAAAAAATAGAAACTAGTTTTGAGTAATTCAAATGAAACTATCCAAAAAAAGAGATCAATCCAACACGAACATCAAAAACACTCAAAACAGAGATGCACTCCTTCAAGAAAAAAAAAGGGGGCTTTCAAACCAATTCAATGAGACATTTAATCTATGCTCAGGGTGACATATGGAGAGATAAACGAACATGAAGATGATCATTAAACAACCCAATGACACGTAGAACCCAAAGAAAAACTAATACAATCAGTCAACGAGCTGAAAAGATAAAGATGAAATTGACTCAAACTAAACTCAGAAGGTTCATTGAGGAGGTAGCCGAACAAGCGGGAAAAGACACCTAGAAACCCTAGGATGAAAAACTCCACTGATCAGATGAGGGACAAATAGTTGAGAAGAATTAAACAAGAGAGTCAAAACCACTCCAGTGGACTAATTGAAAGATGAAAAATCCAACCCAGAGGTAAGATACACTGACAAAAACTCAGGGAAAAGCCTAAAATTTTAACCTACAGGATTCGATGCGTCTGTCAAGATATAATCCGCACTAAACAGAGGTTGGTGCACTGGTGAAAAAGGAAACAAGAACCAATCAGCATGATTTTTCAAGCAACAGCAGGGTTGAGCCAGAAACCTAGCGAAAATACAAAAGCCACTGAGCAGAGATCAGACTTGACACTCTTAGACTAAAAAGGATGGCTTAAAATAGTCAAACAGGCAGAACAAAGCAGAAAACAATAATATGACCAAAGTTGAATAGGCAAGCATGATCTGGATTTATGCAGGAACGCAATAAAATACATAAATAGAAATAAACATAGAGATGCAGTGGAAATATTACTTCATTTCATTAATATCAAATAATTGAAATATGCTTACGGACATAATGGAAATAAAAATAGCTAGGGTGCTGGTAGCGTATCTTTGAGAAGAGATGTGGGGGCTAAAAACATATGAACTATGTTACAATGAGGCTCGAGGGCTTATTTATTATTTAGAAACAATGGAAAAATTGAAACGTCCAAAAACATAACCCTAGGAGATGAAGCGCCAAAACTGTGGGTCTCGTTTGGGTAAATTGATGTTTCAACTTCCCGGGGACATAAATTTGGCATCCGATATTCATTTGATGCGCTCAATAGCTCGTTAGAAAGATCTATCCAAGGAGTACAACTTTCGATGTGAGTAACAATAGTCCATGGACCCATGTTGCTCCCGATTTTCCCAAAAACCGTCGTTTAGGGCCTCAAAACGACTCCAGAATTTTAGGACCCAAAAAACTGCTAAAATAGTAAGCTGTGTTGCAACTTAAAAACTAAACGAACTAATGGTGGGGGTTAAAATGGAATATGTGGGTGGACACCAGTATCCACCTAGACCATTAAGGGCCCAAAATAGCTCTGGGAGTGTAGGACCCGAAAACCTGCTAAAAATAGTAAGTTGTGCTGAATGTGAAAAGCTGCAAGAATTGATCGTGCCGATCCAAATGGAATAGGTGGGTGGCCACTGATATCCACCTGTATCATTCCTCCCTCCTTAGGAAGCAATGTTCCCCATTGCGTTGAGATCCTCCATGAGATGAGGCAAATTCTGTTGAACTGGGTATTAGATTTGTCGAAGATATCATGGACCTGCGGGCAGACATGCTGGATGCGTTTAGTAATTTTGGTTTCTTCATCAACCTTAGATAGCACATGTGTGGATTTTGTATGTGTAGTTGCAGGAGGTATGGTAACATCAGGCGGTGGTGCGTCGGGGGTCAGATCAATGGAGTGCTTGTCCTGACGGTGTAGAGGAACCTCTATGAGTGAGGAGAAAATGTCCTCGTATTCCTCCATGTCTTTGTCCATCTGCTACAACCATGCAGGGGAGCCGTGTTTTGAGGTTGTGGCCACAATATTCTTTCCTTGTGAGCGAGTTGTAAGGAAAATAAATTTCATGGTTTGGGAAGCAATCTTACTGCATTGTTTTGCAGTATTCAAAGAGATGACAGGAGGCGGTACTACCTCTGGTTTCCTGTACAAGTTATTTCCCAAAGTAATAATAACAACACGAGGCCTAGACTCATACATAGCATGTCACCTCCACAAGTATGGTTGGCCCAATAATACATCAGATACATCAATAGGAGCAACATCACATAATACCTCATCCGTGAATGGCTTGATGTTGTACAGAAGGTGACACTATTGGCGGATGTGGATATCTCTCCCTGGGTGAAGCCACCCGATGGTATATGGTTGCGGGTGTGCTATGGTTGGTATGTCAAGCTGCTTCATGACCTCTACTGAAATGAGATTCTTTTGGCTTCTGCTATCGACAAGGAATTGCAGTGGAGAACCCTTCGCCCACATCTACGAATGGAAGAGGCGCTCCCCCTCCTATGGATCCTCTAGATCCTCCCTCTAGATCTTGGTGGTGGCAACAATGGCACTAGGATCCGCATCAATGACTTGCTTCCCTTTTTCATTGCCTTTATCTAGTTCTAAATCAGGATTAGAAAATGCATCTGATTCAGGTGTCTTTGTTTTGGCCACCAACGACTGTTTGGCCCGACACTCATTTGTGCTATGAGTGGGGCTGTTATGAAATTCACACCATTTCCCTGTATCCTTCTTTGGATTTGTGGTGTTTTTATGATTCGCGCCACTTTGGCCTTTCCCCTTGTTCTATGGTTTGGGGGTACCTTTCCCTGGCTTCGGATTCACAGGTCCAAAGTCTCGCTTCTTTTGCTTAAATTTCTGCTCGATCTTGGAAACATAGTGATATGTCGTGCCAAGTGATGTAATGTTGAGGAACTCCATTTCCTCTTGAATGTGTTTGTGCAGACAGCCACAGTACTTGAGCACCAAATGTCTCTCTGAATGTTTAATACCCAACTTTGTGCGTAGCGTATGGAACAAATTCATCAATTTGTGCACATCTTGATCCCTTTGCTACCGCAATGTGCTCCATTTGATATATTTGTCCTCATAGCTCCCCATGGGGTAATATTGTTCTTTGAAGCCATCTCATAATGAATTCCAAGTGGGTGTGGCCGAGAACAGAGAGTAATTTTCCCACCAGTCTTTGACATGGGGAGCAGCTTTGAGGAGTGCAAAAATAATCTTTTCTTGATCGGAGAAATAATGAACCGAGAAATACCCTTCCATCAAATTTTACCATCTATCTACAGCATCTGCATCTATCTAGCCTCAAATATAGGAATTTCAAATTTTACCTGTACCTTGAAGGGAGTGGCACCTCCAGAGTGGTTATTGGATACAGATGCACCGTAGGTGGGCAGTCGTTGAAGGATCTAAGCAAAGTTATCCATCATCGCGTTCCTTTGTTTCTCAAGGGCCTCCTTGAGAAATATTTTGATAGGATCTCCTGCTCCCTCATCTTTCTTTTCTTCCGCCATGGGAGGTCATCAGGGTTTGCAAGGCTAATCTTACAAGGGTTCAGCTAGATCAAGCCCTAACTCCTTATACCCTGACCGCGTTGGGGACATGCAAAGAAAAACAAAGAAAGAGCAGACCACTCTGCTACCATTGATCCAGATTTAAGAAGGAACACAATAAAATATAGAAATAGAAATAAACACAGAGATGCAGCGGAAATATTACTTCATTTCATTAATATCAAATAACTGAAATATGCTTACAGACATAATGGAAATAAAAATAGCTAGGGTGCTGGTAGCATATCTCTGAGAAGAGATGTGGGGGCTACAGACCTCTTAATTGTGTTATAATGAGGCTTGAGGGCCTATTTATTATTTAGAAATAATGGAAAAGCCGAAACGTCCAAAAACCTAACCCTAAGAGATGAAGCACCCAAACTGTGGGTCCCGTTTCGGTAAATTGGTGTTTCAACTTCCCAGGGACGTATCTTTGGCATCCGATCTCTGTTTGATCCGTTCAATAGCTCGTTAGAAATATCCATCCAAGGAGTAAAACTTTCGATGTGAGAAACATCGGTCTATGGACCCATGTTGCTCCCGATTTTCCCAAAAAACGTCATTTACGGCCTCAAAACAACACTGGAATTTTAGGACCCAAAAAACTGCTAAAATAGTAAGTTGTGCTGCAAATTAAAAATTGAAAAAACTGATGGTGGGGGTTAAAATGGAATAGGTGGGTGGCCACCAATATCCACCTAGATCATTAAGGCCCCAAAACGGCTCCGGGAGTGCAGGACTAGGAAACTTGCTAAAAATAGTAATTTGTGTTGAATGTGAAAAGCTGCAAGAATTGATGGTGTCGGTCCAAATGGAATAGGTGGGTGGCCACTGATTTCCACCTGGATCAAAGCCAAACCCTAGATGAATAACGAGAGATGAAAAACACGGTTACATTCCCCAGTATGGTTGCCAACTTGTTGAGCAAGTAAATCCCCTCTGCGGACAGAGGTGATCCCTCTAGCCCTAGAGTGGGTTTAGCAACAAGGGAACAAGATGGACTTTCATACTCCTAGCTTATAAATGAAAATGAGTTGGGATAGATGACCTACCTCGATCCAACACTTTTGTTGTAGTTTGCAGTAGTGATCCGTTGATATTTGTCTTCCCATGTCGTGGTCCTTCAGTGATAATGTTAGTGTACCTGCACAACGATCAAGTGAACTGTGACAACATATGAAAACACACTTTGATTTACAGCTATTCGATTGGTCAAGGAGAATCAAACATTTTGCATATGATTGAACACAAAATTGGAACCAAAAAACCAATCATGTATTAATGATAGAGAAAATAAGTTTACAACTTTAATGCATTAACGTTGGAGCCTCCTTTGACGGGTTCAGTCAAGCGCATCCCAAGCATTCGTCGAGAATTGGACTTGGTGAGGCAATGCGTCTAAACTCTCTCTCAACAATGGATTCATCTCTGCCTTATTCTTTACACCAGCTATAGTAGGTCTATTTATCTAGCTAAAACTATGTGAGAAGGAAGTATTTATAAGAGAGGAGGAGGTGGTTTGGGATCCCTTATAAGGTGTAATAGAGGCCTTATCCATTGGGTAGTTGCTCAATTTTAGGAAAGAAGAAACCAAAGGGAGGAATTCGACGTTATTCAGTCGATCAAACCATGATGACTCTGCTCATGAAGTGGTTAGGCATGGAAACTTCATTTTTTATTTTAAAATTTTTCCAAAAATAGCTCGACACGGGTGCCCTACTGAGACAGAGTGCCAATGGGTGTGAGGCCCAGTGTTAATTTATTTATGGGAGGGAGGCCATAACTGCCTAGCAGCGCCGACCAAAAATCATGTCTTTTTGAGAGCTTTCTTCAAGAATGATCAATAGAGGAAATGTTCTTGACATGCCAATGGATGAAATGACACTTTTAGCAAGGTATGACAATACATAGAAGTCATTGAAATGGTCCTCCAATATTCAGGATGGGGATTGCAGGGACGATGACAAAGTATTGTGTAACAATAATGTATTTGGCCCAATGGTATAGGTGTGTATTATTGGGGGAGGTCAAGGGTTCAAACCCAACTTCGACCCCCAATTTTGCAACGAATATATTATGTGCCCAAACATTAATACTATGCCTCCACATGGATTTAAGTGTTGAACTTTAATGTATGCCATCCCATGTATAATTCAAAATATGCTCCACCGTTTATGATGTTTTCCACCATATATTATATCCCAAAGTTTAATAAACTTTGGATTTCCATAATACTATTGCATAAGCCATATTTACTATTCCTCCAATGTGACATTTGACATAAGCCACCATATATATAAAATGCCAACGTACTATTTGAAATTTTACTATTGGGTTTATAAAATTAAAATATGTGTATTTTAATTTTTTAATAATATATACATTTTAAATTTAATAATTATATATATAAATAAATTAATATAATATATGATTATTTAAAAACCATATAAAATATTAATAATATCTATAATATTAATCCAATTTTAGTGTATTAAAAAAAAAAATCTCCAACACATAACAATCATGAACCCACATTCAACTTTGGAGGACATTGCGAAATTTTTACCTTCCAAAACCAAACTAACAAATCCAATTGTGACAGTTGTCATAGTCCCATTGGACTAAAAACTGAAGAATATTCTCTACATGCTGACTGCACTGCCATGTCATCAGATGTACCTGTTCTCCTATATTTTTTTAAAAATTTGCATGATCTGAACAGTGATCAGCAGACCATAGCTCCTTCATCCAAACTTATTTTTTGACGAAATGAGTTGTGTTCGATTCCTTGCGACGGGCCGGTCGCTGTAGTTTTGGTTTGGTGCAATTCTAAGCACTTTAATTTTTGAGCTAATTTTTTCCCCTAATCTAGATTCTGATCAGTTTTCTAGACATTTTGATGTTTCTTATCAACTTTTCATAGTAGGACTATAAACTGAATATTTGATAGAATATTCCTCAACCATGCACTTTCCTTTCCTACTTCTTATGCGGAAACATATCCTTCAAAATTCATTCCCCAATAAAAACTATACTCTCCCTCTCAACCAGGGAGATTTCCTTTATCCAGGCTCCTACTTAACTCAAGGATATTTCTTCTATCCAGGCTCCCTCTTAACTCGGGGAGATCAACTTCTTATTTTCATCATCGAAGAATATTTTGTGTCTTCCAATCATTTCATCATAGTTATCAGCATCCACATCATGTTTATCACATCAACAAACATCTTCACTATATTGAATATTTTGTACTTGCACAACTTATATAGAAAGTACAACCAAATCTACATAAGCATGAATTTAGCCATATCAAAAGCTTATAATAGCAAAAGAATTAGCTTTATAAACATAATCAACAAGAGACCATATTTCAACTTCTTTCTCAGGTTTATTTACAAACCTTAAGTCACATTCATAGCTCATCAAGATATCACACTTATTATATCTAGGGTTTCAACGACAAGTTCCTTTATATAGAAAACCCTAGAAACAAATTAAATCAATGAATCTAGTAGTTTTGAGAATTCATATGTTACATTCCTCACCTAAATTTCATGAGCATCAACATTCAAAACCAATCACAGTTTAATCGACATCATCTACTAGGGTTTGATGTAAACCCTATATTTCCATCTATAAATTCTCAACAATCACTCTATAGATTCATAAATTCCATACAGTTATACATACTATATAATTTAACTACTACTAGGGTTTAGCTACTAAACCCTATAATCTCTAAACAACATCATCCTAGACCATCAAACTTTTACTAGGGTATGTTTCCAAACCTTTGGACTCATGACCCTTAATACTTACGTCAACAAATATATCTAGGAATTCATCAACATATCATAAGCACATCATATGTCAAACATATACCGACCTAGAACAGTCTAGGGTTTCAACCATTGTCAGCATACCCTTAGGTTAGGGATTTCTAGAAAACCTATGCAGGGTTCTATAAAACCAATTAAGAATGTTGAGAGGGGAATATTTATCGAGAGAAGAACCTCCCTAAACAAGAATCACTATGATTCAAGATATCTAGACATAATGATGTTAGTAATGTACCGTAAATTACAAAAATAAGATGAACATACCTTTTATATTAAAAAGAAGTATAGGACATACCTAGAGATGTTCAAACCTTGTAGGGATTCCTTGACGTGTTCTTCTTGTATTCATCCATGATATTTTATACCTGTAATACATATTTCTCAAGAAAAAAATATGATACCAAGACCACGATATAATTTCTAAAGTTATATAATCATGGAGGGTGGAAACCTATGATATTGAAGATCAAGTTATTTACTCTTTCAATCAAAATTAGCACCTTTACTAGAAATCATAGACTACTTGTAAACCCTTAGAAGATAAGGATTAAGATTCTAAGCTTAGTATGTTATATATCTATAAATAAGGATTATATCAACCGTAAGAAATTTATGAACATACATACCTTATGTTTACGTACCTCTGATTTGATAGCTTATTAGACTCGTGACAATAATTACTTGTTTTTCTTGAGCAGGTACTTTGTGATTTTCATGAGATAGAATTCAGGTTCCCTTCAAACTGAATACTTTTTTTAGTCATGGATACCTTAGATCATTGGTAAATTTCCATAGGAATCTACTCGGAGATACTCTTCCTCAACGAGTTGTAGACCGAATGTACAACTTCACTGTATATATCATTGTTTCAATGTTATCACTGCTTCAGCAAATAGTTCTTCAACTATAAACATATTAATGAGCCTAAATTATTCTTCATGACTATGACTTGACTTCACCCCACCTCTGAAGATGTTTTTAATAGGTCTGAACTTGAGGTATACTGGAATCTTCTTTCTTCTTGACTGATATTTTTACCGAACTCCTTCATACTTCACTGTGATATTACCAAATATCCTCATTGTGATATATCACCAAGAGTCTCCACTATATTGCGAGTTTATCTTTGCAATTAACCAATATTTTTCCATTGTAATATCTCTAAATATCACTAAAATGAGGTCACCGAGATGACATCACTAAGCACCAAAAATATACTTGTAATATCATCGAAATATAGCTTCTGAAACTATCAAAAACACATCTCTGTAATCCTTATGAGAAATTTTCTAAGGTTACTATAGCAACACTGAGCTAAAGTGGCACCCAAACTTTGAGATGTAGTAGCACCCAAACTGTGAGATGGTTCATCGAATCTGTGGAGGCATTAAATTGTAGTATCATCATGCCTACAATAGTACCGAACCATGTGAGGCATACTACTGAACTGTGTATACATAATATCAAATTGTGGAAGCATAGATATCTTGTCCAAGTTCCCTGTAATGACACCAAACCCTCTGCCTTCTCCGCACTTATAATATTTGTTATAGCATTGAAGAATTGTTCTCTAAAATCTAAACTATTGAGAGATTAACTTGTGACATATGATCTTATCCTTCTGAGATTTATGCAATAATTTCTCTAAACTGTGTGAGTGATATATAGCCTTTACCACAATGTAGATACTTTATGGATATTGACAGAACTGTGAGTGCTTTAAGATTGTATATGTGCTCTTTAAACTGCCTTTGAATTTGACAGTAGCTCTAATCCCATGTTGGGAAATCCATAGAGGTGGAAGTTAAACGATTTCCCTTATTATGACATTAACTTGTGATGTTTTATTTATTATTATTAGATTAATTTATTATATTTTCTTATCATCAAGACTAATGTGAAACACCAAAAGAAGAGAACACAAGATATAGGCACGCTTCCAGGGAAAAACCCCCCTCGAGGGGAAAACCAAGTCATAAATTCTTCCTTTAGAGGTTCAAAGATAAGGCAACGAAAACCCTTAGAACTCAAACTTGAGATTACCTCCATCCATTAAGTCATCCTTGCTTGCTCTTCCTTTCACTGTGGTTGCATAACAAGATATATGTCACTGTGTTAGCACTGAATTCATATCATTGTGCTACCACCAAGACATCATATTTTTAATATCACTGAGACCTTATTACTCCATCGAGATAGCACTTCTCTTGCAATGAGATCTTCATCACAGTACTTATCACTTGTATGAGTACCAAGACCTCATCATAGTGATAACATTGAGTACTTATAGAAACACTGAGACTATGGTAACATCAATTGTAATATGATATAACTGAGATAGCAGCAAGAATATATGGTAGCACCAAGACTGCATCACCACATCCTTCACTGAACTTAGATATCTAAACTGTGATCCAAAGTGTAATCCTAACTGTGATCACCTAATTTTAGAGATAATATGACCTTGTTTATGTGATTTATGATAAGTCCTCATGCACATATATATAGTGGTTTCCATATGAAAACAAGCCGACATGAGTGTGTGTACCGTTTTGTCTTCATATGGTGAGGCTGACATGTATTCTTTGTAGAAGGTCGATTTGAAGGAGATTTCTTTTGAGGCTGACATGAAGACTTTTCTAGAGAGGATGACTTGATGGAGGAGTCCAAATAATAAATTGACTTTGACTCAATCCTAAAGCCTACAATGGAGGCTTGACCTATCACCATTGACCCAAGCATGAAACCCATGCTTTAACAAGTCAATTCAACAATAATACAATTCATTTCTTTTGACAAATATATTACTTTTTTTACTTCAAGTACAATGAAGACCGAACCTAGTTACATTTTCAAACACTATCATGGAGATTGACAAGTTTTTTTGGAAGGAAGAAGCTAGAATCAAAGATGAGGAGTTCCTGGAGGTATTTTTCAATAATGTTGATGCATTTAACACCGAGTTTTAAAGGATTTTTAGGGTGGGATTTCCTAATTGTTGGGACTTTGTGGGAGAGCTAATTCATTTAGAACAATACAACTAGAGATTGGTATAATCCAAGCGCAAAGTAGACTCATCTCATGAAAATGCTGCCACTCTCATGGGAAAAACAGTAGTAAAATATCTAAAAAGGGAATTCCAGCTACTGAGGTTGGTGAAACAGTTGTTTCATTCCAGATAGGATTATTCGGGCTTGACTAACCTCAAAATTGCATATCAATGTTTCTTTTGGGCCTCTCAATGATCCCCAGCACCGTGGCAGAGATGTGAGTAGTTTGTCAATCCCCCTACACTCCAAGTCATCAATCCTTGAATGCAGCCTCCACCTCCTTCCCATCATGACTAAATATGTTGATGATCATGTCGACTGAGATACCTGCCTTTATCTTTTTTGTAAATATTTTTATTTTCAATCAGTAAGTCAAAATTCGGTTACAACAATTGTGTTGCAAAGCATGCTATATTTTTATATGATTACACACTGTCATGAAATCAATAAAGAATATGTTTGTAATGGGTTCTTCCCTTTGAGGCCCTATAAAAAAATAATTTTTGATATTGAACAAGTGTTTGGCTTCACACTAGAGTTTGGGCTTTTGAACTAGAGTTTGGTTTCACACTTAGGGAGAGGAAGTTGCGTACCTTAGCCTATATATTCAAATAGATTCTCTAGAGGTTGAAGAAAAATTTACCTATACTGGAAAGTTGATAGGGAGGACTCATCATGGAGAAATGAGGAGGGGAAAAGAAGAAGTGAGTTCATCAAGTCAAGGAAATGAAAACCAAGAGCAAAGATACTTGACGAAACAAAAACCCTCCTTGACAAAAAAAACCCCTCCTGGCCGAGGTTCAATCTTAAATATCGGATACCCCATTTGAAACTCTTGAAGAAGGAGATAAAATATCAACAAGATCACATTCAACTTCTAGTTTACTTAGAGGATGGTCCAGAAAAATAGGCAGAAGAAACCATGGAGGTTCAAGAAAATAAATTATCCTCTTTTCGGAGGAGGAATATGAACTCGAAGTACATGAGGATAGAGGGGATGATTTATATGCATGAATGAATGATGGTGAGATTGATGATTACTGTAGGCAATTTTTTGACTTCATGGAAGCATATATTCACAGGAAATATGATCTCAGATATTCTAGGAAGAGATATACAATGCAGGACCAAAATGAGGAGCCCTCTCCCCAAAATTGTCCTAAATCAGCAAAAAAGGGAAAGAAGCCTTTAGACTCGGTCTCAACCAAAAATAAGGGGCCATCAGATCCCATCCCTGATAATCCTGAAGCTTCTAAAACATAAAATTCACCCTCACCACCCAAACCGATCCATGATAAGGAAAAATAGTCTGTTGAGGTCATTGTATCTGAAAGGAGTCTTACCGTTTTCAATTTTCAAAAATAATTAGAGAAGGTCAAAATATGTGTCCTGTTGATTGAATTGCTAAGGAAGTCTAATTATAAATCTTAGGTGTCTTAGTTCATGTGTCCGCCCAACACGTCCCCCCTACATGATAGTTTAAACCTCCAAGAAGAAAGGCACATGGTTGTATTTGGACCTCATGTTGAAGAACTATACCCTTCCACCGCCCCTTTCTACATTAATTTGGTAGTGCAGGACCTATTGTTGAACAATTGTATGCTAGAATCAGGTGCTTATCACAACCCGATGCCTTTATCATTCATGGAGAAATTGGGTCTACAAAAAACTAGACCATATAAAGATTTGTATTGTTTTGACTCCAAGAAACTAAAGTGTTTAGGGATGATTAAATAATTGGTGGCCAATTTGGCCCAGATTCTTGTAAAAAGTGTAGTGATTAACATTGTAGTTTTTGATATCCCTGCAAGGTTTTGTATTCTCTTGTCCAGCTCATGGGGTTCTAAGATTGGAGGATCAATTAAACTGGATTTAACATATGCTACCATCCTAGTGTTTGGTGGAGAAGAAAGGAGACTGTATAGAGAATGGAGGTTTATAAAGACAATTACAAGAGTTGGTTATTCAAATAACACCCTTGTGTATGGTAAAGAGAAATATTTCTCCTGCTTGATGTTAGAAGAAGATTACTTAATCTTGTTAGAAACGTAGGTGCAGTCTTTAGTTCAGCTAAACCAACAATTTCTAGAATGTGATAGATTTTGGAAGTTATACTTTGATGGTGTCTATTCCAAGGGAGGAAATGGGGCAGGTGTGTTGTTGATATCCCCAAAAGGAAGTTTTATCCCTCTCTCCTTCAAATTGGAGTTTTCAGCCACTAATAATGTTGTTGAATATGAATATTTTATCCTTGGTATGCAAGTTGCAAGAAACCTTAATATTGGATGTGTGGATGTGTTTAGAGATTCAAAAATAGTAGTGCAACAAATCAAAATCAACGCCAAACCAAGCATCCAAGACTGAAGGCTTACTGTAATGAGGTCTAGGATCTAATTGATAATTTTTTCGTAGCCTTCAACATCCAATTCTTGCATAGATAAATAAATAAAATGGTTTATTTCTTAGATATAGTTGCCAACAATTTTAAGCCTCCTCATAATACACTTCTTAGATATGAGGTTGAAGTCAGGTCTAGACCATCAATACCAGATAATGTCAGAAATTGGTAGGTGTTCGAAGATGAAGAGCAGATAAAATGCTTCATGGAAGTTAATGGGGAATTCTCAAATTTAGTGATTGACCACGAGGAGTAGAAGATGATAGATGGACAATAGACCAGTTGGGAGGAAGCCATTGTAGAAAAAAAAAAATTATAGCTAAAGGGTAACACTATTCCTAGGGATTTGGTTCCTTTGGAGAGATTTTTCAACTCAAACGATGTAGCAACCAAACCAATTGAACAAGAAATTGAAGAACATGTGGAGGACTGCAACATCAGTTCAGAAAAGGATCCCCGGATAATCAAGCTAGAAAAAGGAATCTCCCATAAGTACAGTAAAGGTATCTAACCTTTTCAGAAATGATAAAGATGTGTTTTCTTGGTCTTATGATGATTTAAAAACATTTTGTGCCAATATTATCCAGCATAAGATTCCTTTGAAGAGTGGGGTGAAACCATACAATAAAAATCTTAGGAAAATCAATCCTCTTCTACTCCCATATATTGAGAAGGAGGTAAGGAAGTTACTCCAGCAAAAAATCAGTGTACCTCTCAGATATACAGACTAGGTGGAAAACCTAGTTCCTGTAAGAAAAAATAATGGAGAGAGAAGGTTGTGTGTGGACTTCAGGAATATTAACAAAGCCTCATTAAAATCCAACTACCTATTGTCTAAAATGGATTGAATTTTATAGGAGGTGGTAGGATTACCCAGATGTCTATGATGGATGGGTTTTTTTAGATACAATCGAGTAGTTGTACATCTTGAAGATCAAAATAAAACCATGTTCACCACACCCTGGGGAACCTTTACGTGGATGACATTACTATATTTTCAAAAACATATGAGGAGCACATTGAACACCTACGACTCACTTTTGAGTAGTGCAGGAAATATGGCTTGTCCCAAAATCCTAAAAATCTCAATTTTCTTTAAGTGAAGGAAAGTTGTTAGGGAACATAGTGGAAAAAAAGGGGGTGAAGATTGATCTGAAGAGGGTGGAATCCATAAAAAACATCACACTACCAAGGAATAAGAAATAGGTTTAGGTATTCTTAGGTAGAATTAACTTCCTGAGGAGATTCATGCCAAAATATGCCGAGATAGTTAAAGAGATTAAAAAAGTGTTGAAGAAAGGCAATGAAGTAAAATGGACTCTAGAGTCTCGTGAATATTTCTAGAGAATTAAAAGGCCTTTTGAAAAATATCTTATGCTAGTTAGCCCAGATTATTTGAAACCATTTTTCATATTTTATTTTGCTTCTCCTCATACAATGGTTGTTGTCTTATTGCAGAAAAATAGTGAAGTTCATGAGAAACCAATAAAATTATTTAGTCAAGTGTTGCGAGAATTTGAGATAAAGTATAACATCCTACAGAAGTAGGATTATTACTTGGTCAAATCCCTAAAGGCTTCTAAAATCTATGTTCCGCAATCCAACATAATTTCTTATGTTCCTACAACAGTCCTGAAAAAACATTTTGGTACAAGGAGATAGTGAGGGAAAAAGAGGCAAATGGATTGCTAAAATCCAGGTGTATGACATGGATATCAAGCCCACTAAGCTCATAAAAGGGTAGGGGCTAGTTAAAATTCTTTCAAAAGAAAATTTCCAAGCATTGGGCATAAACTTATTGGTTGAAAGAGATGGAGAAAGTGGAAATATGGAGAAACAACACGAGATTGAAATAACAACCCAGAAAATCCAGATGAGGTATATTGTGTCTTGCTAGTATAAAGACATCATTTGTTATTTTCTTTTTTTGAGGTGCCCAACAAACTTTTATAAGTTGAAGTATAGGTCTTTGAGACTACAAGATCAAAAATTTGTTGTCTCAAATGGCCAATTGTACTGGAAAGACCATGTTTGGATTTTTCTTTTATGTTTGGTTAAGGAGGAAATTCATAAGGTGATGGATGAATTCCACGGTTATGTTTCTGGATAGAATTACAATTGGAAGGATACATCACGCAAAATCCTCAAAGAATTTTTTTACTAGCAACAATTGTTTGGAGAGGTTCATACTTATGTTCAGGCTCGTGAGAAGTGTCAAATATTTGTTGAGATATAGAAACTAGCACCCTTACCTCTAATCCTTTTTTGTTGTTGAAGAACCCTTCAGGTAGTGGGGGTTATACTTCATTGGATAAATACACCCACCCTCCAGCGGTCAACACAAATGTATAATCACAGCTACTGACTACTTCACTAAGTGGGTGGAAGCAACCCCAACCAGAAATTAAACTAATGTTGTAGTCATTGAATTGATGGAGGAAAACATCCTTTCCAGGTTTGTATACTCCAAAAATATTGTGGTTGACAATGATCAAGTTTTTAATTCAGGAAAATTCATCAATTTTTTTCAGAAATACAACATCGTAGTAGGCCACTCCACCACCTACTACCCACAGGGAAATGGATTAGCTAAATTATCCAATAAAACTTTAGTAAGGATTCTAAAGAAAACAATATGAGAAAATCATAGAAATTGTGACTCACGACTGAAATTTTCCTTGTGGGCCAACATGGTTACCACTAAGAGGTCCACTGGGAAATCCCCTTTTGAGTTAGTTTATGGAAAGGCTGCAATTTTCCCCATACAAATAACTATGATTATAGGCAGGATCCTACAATATAGTGAGGAAGAGCCTAATGCTTTAACCATGAGGTTAAATCAATTGGTATAATTTCAAGAGAGCATAGAACAGGTGAACCATAAGTTGATCACTTATTAAGAAGATGAAGTCTCTATTTGATACGAAGGAAAAAGAAAGAAAACATCAACCTGAAGATTTAGTTCTAAGATGGGATGTCAGAAGAAAAGACAAAATAACTCATGGTAAATTTGACCCTTTATGGTTCGAGCCATTTAGGGTTGCTGAAGCCAACGAGAACAATACCTTCCTATTGGAAAATCTAAAGGGCGAAGTGCTCGAACTGCCTGTAAATGCACAGTTTCTAAGACTCTACTTCCAGCATTAAATAACTCCACTCCCACTCATTGTAAATATCGGTGAGCTATCTTTAAATAACCAGTAATTCTTTGAGTTTTTTGTTACTTATTTTTTTTGCACACTTTTCAATAAAATGACTCAATGTCCAAGGAGTGAGGCACTAATATACATGTTCTCAGTGCATTATGTCCAATACACTCTCCCTAGTTGGAGCCAATGTTTTTTCCTTCTCTGAAATTTTGAATAAGATTAAGGGACATTTGCATGGCCTTTAAAGCTAAATTCCAACTAAAAATACCTTGGGTAACATTACGAGGGACTAGAGCCAAAGAATATTATTTTATAACTTTTTTCGCGCCCATGGGACCCTTATTCATAAGAATTACAAGACAAACAAGACACCTAAAAAGGCACAGATGAAATTGGTTAATGTTCAAGCAGTTTCCGAGTGGATCATCATAAATCTCTGCCTGACCACCCCCTTAGAAATAGTCAGAGGGGTAACCTGTGCAGGTTTTAAACAATCTCGACCCCCCGACATTGAAAATTCAAATATTGATATGCTAGTCCAGATCTGTTCCGCGGGGTGAGTGTAGTGTTCACCCACCTGAAGAAGGTGGGGAACACACGTCGAGATAGCCCCACCAACTAGCATCTTTATTAAGAGAGCCAAAATTAAAAAATGTAAATGGTAACCAAGCACCCCTGCTCCTGTCCACATATCCACCTATCCCTCGTCTAATCACGTCTCACCATGTGTATTACCCTCATGACATAACCTCCATGTCACTCGACCATTATCCCTTCCCACTATAAAAAGACCTTCTTGCCTCGTTTTTTTCAAATTCCTCCTGTAGTTTCTGGTATGCTCTCTTCCACCAGTCGCCTGCACAAAATGTTGTTCTAGTGCTCAACCATTTAAGGACCTCCTCCCGACGTCGTTTTTGACCTCCTCCATGGTGACCAGGTAACTAATCACCCTTTTCCACATGTATGTTGCTAATTTAATTATAAAAAGTAATAAGGCAACACTAAAGACCTCAAAAAATAGTGAAGCCAAACCGGCCTCTTCCACCCTCGACCCCCTTATGGACACAAAATCCCAAATTGTGGGCCCTGTCTGTTCCTATCACCTTTCTAATCTTGTTTTGACCATTTTGGAAACAATTTCAAGGGGAGATATCCCTTACAAGTAGTAGACTCAATATTGTACTACCAACTCACACCCTTCGTGCATTACTGCCACGAATTCATCTCTTGGCTAGCTATAGCCTACATTAAGAAGAAAAACTACTTTTTTTCTTCCTCAGGATTAAAAATACTTGAAGTAACCCTAGGGTTGATTCAAAAGGCTTTTGCTTAGCCCACTTCTGCTGAACCTAAGCATTTCACTGATGTCACCCTAGTCTACCATTACTCTACCCTTCTAGCCAATGAGCAGTAATCATTCCTGCATATGGTCAAGGCCCCTGGCATACAATCCCTCCCTATCGATAATTTGTTTCCCATCACCCTCTTTGCATAGCCCTTCTAGCCCATTCTATCTCTCAGTTCTCATCTTCTAAAGGAGGAGGATGCTAATATAGCAAATAAATCCACCTTGGGATTTTTAAACCAAACGATGCTACCTGGCCTCCTATTTGATATCCCATCCTACTTATCTGAGGCCATAAGATTTTAACTGCACCACTTTCCCACTCCATCCTATTTCGGATACTATTCATTGATTTTTTTTCTATTTTTATACACTCTTGTTGAGATTTTGAATTCCTTAGTCTTAGCTTGCTTCTACCAACAAACATAGAAACTTTATGTTTGAATGGGATGTTGTTGTTCGGGAAAGGCCAGACTATGATGGATACTCAAGTTTATTTCAAATTATATGGCTATTTCATATAATATCATTCATGGTGTTTCTCCCACCCATAATCCTCCCCAACAAAAAAATATCCTCCAGCTTAAAAAATACACCAAGGTAAGGAACTAGCACCTGTTTGATGATCACATAGAAATCAGAATTTATGGGTGTGGTATTCCCCCTTAACCCCTGCCTGTGTTTATGCCCGGGAGAATATTTACTCCATAATTCATTAGGCAGATCTTGAATGCATATCAGCTCAATTTTTTCCCTGCAAAGAAGGGGCATCTATTTAAATTAGGGAGGCTTGTGAGGCCTTTTGTTGTTAATTTAAGGCAGGCCTTCAAGGCAGTTGAAGCTCTTCTCAAAGAGATGAATTTTTAACTAGGGGATGTCTCAAAATATGATCCTCATGGTTTCATTTCTGAAATGAGAGAGAAGATAAAAACATCAACTTAGATACATGAGCCTAGACATGAGGTTGAATGGAAAGATAACTTTAATTCGTGGCCTTTGGATACATAAATGGAGATTGAACTGTAGTATCTAAGGGCAAATCACAAAAGTGGACCGTGGACTAGGCTTGAGATAAAGAGATGGAAGATATACACTCAAGTAAAAAGGAAAAAATATAGGAAACAAAAGAAGAAGAGCTGGAAACCAGGTTAGTGGAGACAGGGCCAAATCAACCATGTTTTCATGTGACATTGGAAGATTCATCACAGACTTTTGCTTCATCATCTTCAAAGGTAGTTATCTTAGGTGGAAAGTCTAGTGCAACAGTTACTAGATCAAGCTAGCATGCTAGAAATTCCATTGAAGAAAGAAACATGAAGGTGTGATAGGATATGTAGCAGTGTTATGAAACTAGCTCCAAAAATATAAGAAAAGAGAGATCAACGCCTTGGAAATCAGCCACTTTGAGGGGGAAACCTCCAACACATTATATAAATGAACAATTCTTGGATGATACAAATTACAAAACCTCCTTCTATATATAGGGGTCAATGGGGTCATAATATAATCCTAGCTGACCTAATAATAATAATTTAAGGGAACAATAATAACAATATGGGGGTTACAGGGGTACAACGATAACAATAAGGGGGCTACACTAATAACAATAAGGGACTACACTAGTAATACGGGGACCTAACATGCCCCTCTCCTTCAAGAAAGTGTTTTCCTCAACAGTTGAGTAGCTCTGGATGCTTCTGTATAAAATTCTCATCCTCTCATGTAGAATCTTTAGTGGGTAAGCTCTTCCACTTTATGAGATACTTTGAAATTGATCAATTTTGTAGTTGTCGAGTTCTTGTTTCCGTGATTGTCTCAGGTTCCAATATGATTTTTCCTTCCTCATCAAGTTTTGGAAATATTGTTTGAACTAGAAGTTTGTCACCTATAACCTTCTTTAAGCATGAAACATGCAAAACTGGATGCACTCACGAAGAAGAAGGAAGCTCCAATTTGTATGCCATAGTACCAATATTTTGCAACACCTTGTAAGAACCACAGTATTTTGGCGATAATTTATTATCCTTCTTAGCTTGCTTGAGGGACACTTGTTTGTATGGTTGTAGCCGTAAAATAGCCAGTCTCTTACATCAAAGCTTCTCTCACTGCGATGTTGATCTGCTTGTTGTTTCATTCGATTTTGTGCCAAATTGAGGTCATTCTTTAAGAGTTTAAGAACTTGTTGTTGATGTTTGATGTGATCTTCCACTACTTGCACCTAATAATTTTCTCTTAAAGATGATGTGATGGATGGTGGATGATATCCATAAAGTGCCATAAATGGCGTCATTTTTGCTACAGTATGGAAGGAAGTGTTATACCACCATTCAGCCAGAGGTAACCACTTGACCCATTGTGTTTGTTTATCAGATATAAAACAACGAAAATATCCTTCCAAACATTTGTTCACTATCTCAGTTTGACCATCAGATTGAGGATGATAAGATGAGCTATGAGCTAATTGACTACCCAAACAAGAAAATAATTTTGTCTAAAAATTTCTAGTAAAAATGGGATCTCTGTCGCTTACCATAATCTTTGGGTTTCCATGTAGCTTTTGAATTGTTTCCATAAATGCAGTAGCAACTGTACTTGCTTTAAATGGATGGGATAATGCACAAAATGTGCATACTTGGTAATTCTATCAACTACCACCATGATGACACTCTTTCCTTCAGACTTAGGTAAACCTGTGATAAAATCCATTGGAATCTCCTCCCAACATTGACTTGGAATGGATAAAGGTTGTAGAATACCCGAGGTCTTAATTGTCTCAACTTTATTTTTTTGGCAAACCAAACATTCTGCCACAAAATTTGGAATGTTAGATTTAAGGCCATCCCCAAAAAAATCTTTCTTCACCTTGTGGTAAGTTTTTAAAAATCCTGAGTGTCCTCCTAAAGGAGAAGTGTGCAATTCCAAAAGAATATTTTGTTTTAGTTGGGAATTCTTACAAAGATATAAGTGATCTTTGTACCATAAGGAATCATTTTTTGAACTAAATGTATCAGATGTACTAGGATCTTTATTCAAATTTTGAATGAGTTTCCACACTTCTTCTTCTTTCTTCCATTCATCCCTTGCTTTGGTTATCCAATCTAGTTGGGTAATAGAAATTGCACAAAGAAATGATTCCACCTCTTCATCCTTTCTTGAGAGTGCATCTGCAACAACATTTAGCTTCCCTTTTTTGTATATGAGTTCAAATTCATAACCCAACATCTTTGTGACCCATTTTTTCTGCTCTTCTAAAGATAGTCTTTGTTCCAAAAAGTGTTTAAGACTATCACGATCAGTTTTTACCTTGAATTGCCTTCCCATTAAGTAAGGTCACCATTTCTTTAGTGCATGTAGTATTTCCAACATTTCCTTCTCATAAATAGATTTTTGTAAATAATTTCCTTTGATGGGATGAATTTCAAAAGCAATGGGTCTTCCTTCTTGCATTAAAACAACACCAGTTCCATTTCCTGAGGCATCACATTCCACAATAAAGGTTTTTGTGAAGTATGGTGTAGCTAAGACCGGTGCTAGGAACATTGCCTCTTTAAGATGTTCAAAGCCCTTAGTTGCTTCATGAGTCCATGAAAATGCATCTTTATTCAATAATTTTGTTAGAGGTGATGCTATTCTCCCACAAATCTTAACAAAATTGCGATAATACCCTCTTAACCCGATAAATCCTTGCAACTGCTTTATGGTTGTGGGGACTTTCCATTCCTTAATGGCTTTAATTTTTTTAGGGTCTACCTTAACACCCTCATGAGATAAAATATGACCTAGATATTCCACCTCTTGTACTCCAAAGAAACATTTGGATGTTTTTTCATATAATTGTTTCTCCTCCAATAGTTTGAGCACCCTGTCAACATGTTGAACATGATCCTTCCAAGACCTACTGTAGATTAGTATGTCATGAAAAAATACTAGCAAAAATTTTCTAAGGAAGAGTTTGAAAATTTAATTCATCAACCATTTAAATGTAGAAGGTTCATTGGCAAGGCCAAAAGGCATGATCAAAAATTCATAATGACCCTCATGATTTTGAAATGCTGTTTTTGAAATATCTTCAGTGTTCATTCTAATTTCATGATATCCTGAACAAAGATCCAACTTGGTAAAATAAATTGCGCCATGTAATTCATCCAATAATTCATCAATCATAGGAATGGGAAATTTATCTTTAATATTGAGCTTATTGAGCTCCCTATAATCCGGACACATGCGCCATGATCCATATTTCTTGTGCACCAATACTATTGGAGCAAAGAAAGAAATTTGACTAGGTTGAATTATACCAGCCTCTAACATTTATGCAACCATTCATTCAATTTCGCTCTTTTGAACATAAGGATATTTGTAAGGCCTGATGTTTGGAGGAACAATTCATGGAATCAAATGAATAGCATGATCATGATCATGAATAGGAGGAAGTCCTTTGGGAGTTTCAAACAACTTGGAATTATTATCCAAGACATTTTGGAGATATGGAGAAATAGATGATTTTGATGTTGGAACTTCTAGTGAGAATAATTGTTTAATTATGCCAAGTTGTTATTTCTTCAGAAACTTTTTCATGACATTAGAGCTTATTATCTTTCCTGGCTTCCCTACAATAACCTGTAATTCAATTTCCTTTCCTTCGAAAAAAAAAATCAAGAAAAGTTCTTGAAAATTAAAATCTACCATCCTCGAATATTGTAACCATTGTACTCCTAGTACGACATCAACACCTCCCATTGGAATGGAAAGCATTGGAATATTCAATACATATTCCCCCATGGTTAGCTTGATATTATGGCATTTTCCAAAGAAATTTATAGTTCCTCCATTTGCAACCATCACTTGGCATTCTGGTGTTGGGTATAGGAAACAATTCAATTCCTTGGCTACCTTACAATGAATAAAATTATGGGTACTACCTGAATAAATCAACACTATTAGCTTTTTCTTCATTATTTTTCCTTCTATCTTGAGAGTTTGAGGAGTGGTAATTCCTGCCAATGCATTACACAATATGGTCGGACTCATTTATTCTTCTTCTAGGGTTGGTTCCTGGTGTATATCCTCTTCTTTTGTAGTTTCTAGTTCATTTTATTCCTCCTCTTCACAATCTATGTAAAATAATTTCTTCTTAGCACACTTTATGACCTTTAGTGTATTTGCTATCACAACTATAGCAAAGTCCTTTTGCTGTTTTTTCTTCCAATTGTTGTGGTGTCAACCTTGTAGGTTGTGGAAGTCTAGGAGTAGCAACACTTCCATCTTAATAGATGTGAGTGGTAGGCTTCCTTGTCGCCATAATTTTACATTCAAGTTTTCTTTCCAACCTAAATGCCTTCTGCAATGAATCAGGTTCCCAAATGTGAACTTCATGTTGGATGTTATCATTTAAATTCCCTATGAAGACATCAATCATGTGTTCCTCTGGAATATCAGTTACCCTTATATTCAATTTTTGGAAGTCCTCAATGTGCTCCACCACTAAACCCTTTTGTTTGAGATTTATCAATTGGCTAAAGAAGGTGTTGCTCTTCAGATCCTCATAATGTGCTATCATTTCCTCCTGTACCACCATGACAATTTTTTACTGATAAAGCTCTGGAGAACATACAAATGTATTTTGTCTTCTAAATAAAGTTGCAATGCATCTTTTGTGTGTTTTTCACATTATTGAGATCAAAATATTGCTCCATCTGTAGTATCCATGTTACGGGATCCTTGCCATCAAACTTCCTCATATCCATCTTTGGAATATGGTGGTTCTTCCATCCAATAGTAGAGTTTATGAAATCACGATTAACATTTATTTTGTTCTCATCATGAGTTTCCTCTACTATATTTTTGACATTAGGAAACATTTCTTGTATCAACTTTGTCAAACCTTCCATGGCTGCTTTTATATCATTCTTCATGTTTTCCATGTTGTCTTTCAATTTTTCTTCCATGTCATCCATCTTAACTTCCATGCTATATTCCATGACATCCATCTTAGCTTCTATTCCATCCATATTAGCTTCCAAATATATCTTCAAACCATCCATCTTCACTTCCATACCTTTCTTAAAAACTTCCATTTTATTTTTTGTTTCCCTTTGCGAGAGCGAAATTTGGTGCACTTGCTCTTGTAATTTTGATAGATCATGTTGCAATTCTTCATCTTCATGAGTCATAGTAGAGTATTTTGAGGGCTTAATGGGTGTTGAATTCTTTTTAGGCGGAATTTTAGAACCCAATATTATGCTCAATAGGCCCTTGGAATCACTTAAAATTGATTTTTCAAACAAGACTTATGCAATTTGAAAAAAAATACACACCTTTTTCTTAATTTTGAGGAGCTCAATATTGAAACTGAATTATCTCTGTAATTGCGGACCTTCAGTATCTAAAATTTGGTCCTGTAGTATCCCTCTGAATCTTCTTTCAAATTCCACATGTCTGACCTGATTTGGATACTTCAAGACAAATTTATGCCGAATCTCCCATAATTACCTAATTATGGACTGGTTCAGTAGAGCACACTTGTACGACGTGCCATGTCTCAATGTTTCCTCCTTCGGCTCTGAAATTGTTACACAGGAGGCTAAAGTCTATGTACTTATGGCCACTTCTTACAAAATTCCAATCTGATGCTGAGAGAGAGAGTTATGACGATATTTCCAAGGTCACCTCTTTGAGATGAAATTCGAGAGCCTGAAAAAACCTTAACTTCCACAGATAATACCTCTGTAAATATTACGAAAAAAGATCTGAAATTGTTACAGGAAGTTCCTCATGATTTCAGCTTCGCTCTATAAAAATTTCAGTTTTTGAACCTTCATATAAAAATATTTATAGCGAAAATTCCATGATAACTTGTTTAGGTGAAATTGGAGAGCCTGTAGAAAGCCTAAATTCCACAGATCATATCTCCAAAAATATTGTGAAAAAAGATCTGAAATTTTTACACGACGTTCCACAGGATTTCAGATTTTCTCTGTAAAAATTTTAGCTTCTGAACCTTCATAGAAAAAAATTTATAGAGAAAATTCCACGCTGACCTGTTTGGAGCAGGAAAACCCTAGAATCCAAAGCTTTGATACCAAATGTTATGAAACCAACTCCAAAAATAGAAGAAAAGAGAGATCAACGCCTTATAAATCAGCCACTTCAAGGGGGAAACCTCCAATACATTAAATAAATGAACAATTCTTGGATGATAAAAATGAAAAAACCTCCTTCTATATATAGGGGTCCATGGGGTCACAATAATCCTAGCCGACCTAACAATAATAATGTAAGGGAACAATAATAACAATATAGGGGTTACAGGGGTACAACAGTAACAATAAGTGGGCTACACTAATAACAATAAGGGACTATACTAGTAATATGGGGACCTAACAAGCAGTAAATAGCATATCACTCATTCCCATACCAGACCAGACTGCTAGCTACTATGGATTTAGAAAGAAACTAAATGAAGCTTTCATTACAACATCCAATGGCACAGTCCTTGCCTTCAGGATCTCAGTTCAAAGCCTTGGATGTTTCACTATATTTAAGAAGCGTTCCTCTACCAGATAAGGTAAATTTCCACAGGAAGGTCAGAGAAATGTTATACAATGAGCTCAATAAGAACGCCATGACTATCAGCAAGGTAGAAAAATTGTTGGAAAAGGTTGCAACCATATTGAAGCAGGAGAGAACTAACTCTGGGGCTCTCCACATGCAGAATGAAAGCTTGAAAGAGTTAGTGGTGAAGCTGGGTGTCAACCCGGAGGAGAAGTCGGATTTAGAAGCTCTCTTTAGCAATTCTCAGATAGAGATCCAATAGTTAAGGCATAAGCTGAAGATGCCAAGTAGTGAACATGTTCAGTGTAAGGAGCTTTCACATGTAGAGGAAGAAAAGGAGATACTATCCAAAGAGATTATTGACAAAAATAATTAAATAGTATCTCTCAAGCAGCAGGCAACTGAACTGCAAATGAAAATAGACTCACACATATGTGTTGTGATAATCCCTAAAGATCCTCAAAACCCAACTAAGAACCTCACTAAGACCCTCACTAAACTCTAGCTATCAAAAGGGGAACTTTAAAAAGTACATAAATATTTGGATGTTGCTAAGAAAATTCTAGCACAAAAAGAGAAACAAATAGAAAATTCAATACAAATGTTGAGATCCTCTGCAAGAATCTACAGGAAGCAAACCAGGAGGTTTCTGAGATGAAGGGAAGACAGAAATGGAACATGTCTTTTTTGCAAGATAAATAGTTGGTCTGGGATGAGATCATCGAAGCAATGGGAAAGAAATTGGAGTTCATAACCTTGATACATGAGCATAAAACAATGATAAAATATTATGAATATTTCATCCTAGTAGATAAAGAGGATGGGGAAAAGAACTCCTAGATTTCGAAAAGATTGATTAATTTTGTGAATGAAAGGCCACTCAATGAATTGAGTACTACAGATGTGGTAGATAGATTTATTAATATCATGGAGATTTCCAAGGTTTTTTAGAAGGAGGAAGCTAAAGTCAAAGTTGAGGAGTGCTCAAAGGTAGTTGTAAATAATGTCGATGCATTCAACACTGAGTTTGAAAGGATTGTCAGGGCATGATTTCCTAGTTGTTGGGACTTTGTGGGAAAGATAATTCATTGGGAACAATACAACGAGAGGCTAGTAGAAGCCAAGAGAAAATTAGACTTCTCTCATGAGAATACTTCCACTCTAAAGGGAAAAAAATGGTAAACTATCTTAAAAGGGACTTCCAACTACTGGGGTTGGTGAAAAAATTCTTCCATTCCAGATTACATTATTTGGGCCTGACCAACCTCAAAATTTCATATCAATGTTTTTTCCAAGCCCCTCAACCATCTCCACCGCTATGGCAAAGATGTGAGAAGTTCATAAATTTGCATACGCTCTAGATCGTCGAGCCCTCAATGCAGCCTCCACCTCCTGACCACCATGACTAAAGATGTTGTTGACATGTCGACTACGACACCTGATTTTATCTTTTATGTAAATATTTTTATTTGCATTCAGTTAGTTAGAATTCTGTTAGGATATTTGTACTACGATGCATGCTAGAGTTTTGTATGATTACACACTGTCATGAAATCAAGAAGGAATATATTTTTAATGGGTTATCCCCTTTGAGGCCCTATAAAATTATTTTTTGATACTAAATTATGCTTCAAAATTTTAATTCTTTTTGTTTCCAAAAGAGAAGTGTTGAGTACTTTTATTGAATGTATGCTCTATGGAAGATTAATAAAAAGTTTTGGTGATTTTGGCTCATTTGAGATTGTAGTTGTATTATTTTCTATGTCTTCAATATTATTCTTAGATTCCATGTAATAATAGTTGTTGGACGTGTTTTCATGAATTTATGGATTCATTTAAGTCAAGTGCCAATGAAGGATGCTTGTATTGATATGAAAATTAGATCCTTAAAATGTGCTCCATGTGCCTTTGCATCCCATCAATGTTTTTGTCTATTCCATTTCACTCTGAATTTTGCTGCATCAGATTCTTAGATATTAATCCCAATGTATCTAAATTCTCTCCTACTCAGTTCTTTTGTCATATGTACTACAATGACTGATAAGCTATATATTCAAGAGATGTTGGTCATTGTAGATATAATATTTATGCTTTTGTGAGTAATCATTTACAATAGATTGTTGCATTTCCCCACTTTAGGAAGCTTCTGAATCAACTTTCTTCTAAAATATATTGAACATTGAGTGTGTTATGAATTTATAGCTAACCTTAAAAACACTCATCAAGATGTCCTAGGCACTAGTCTCTCTTCAACCCAGGGGTTGTCTCTAGGAACCACAACATCTAGAAAATAATAACTTTCCTATTGGAGGGAGGTTTAAGAAAGAAAAGGCTATTATCATGAACACAAGTCATGGGAGGTTGAATACATTATTAGTAACCTCCATGGATTACATAATCACTTAGAATTAGAATGACTACTTCGTTTCATAGGGACATGCAATAGTTTTCGTTGCAGGGAGATGATGGGCACATAATTTGGCTTGTTTTTAGCACTTTCCTAAGGCCTATTTGCACATATTTTTCCCATTTTCATCTATTCCCAACAGTATTTTTCCCATGAAAATGAATTTTTGTCCAGGTATAGTAATCTTCTTAATATTCCATCTTATATGACCATTCTTATGCATTTAGGGAGATAATTACCATTCTATGCTAACTAGTGGTATTTATGAGGCATGGATACATAGGGACCTTCAAATAGAAGCAGAACATAGCATGAAACTCCCCATGGATAGTTGATACAACTCATTCTTGTTGGTTGTTGCAACACGTCATTCTAGTTTAGATGCCACAACTTTAAAGTGTTTCCAATCATGTTGCAACTCCTCACTATTGCAATTCACACAACACCATTGTCGAAACTCAACCCAACATTGTTGCTACAATTCACTCCATAAATTGTTATTGCAAATGTCAGATAGTTGTCAGTTTGGAAAACATGTTGCAACTATGGGATACATCACATCATGTCAACTACAAAAATGTAGCCAATATATCATCCAGATCACTCAACCAAACAAACTCCTAACAAAGAAAGTGAAAAAGGAAACTAGTCACTCAATGAGTAAAGCATGACCCAATTTCCAATTGTAACACAACTAGATAAGTTAGCGCTTTCTCAATTTTTTCTATCATCTAATAAAATTGTTGTAACTAGATGGAACATCTAGATAATCATGGTTTTCCATAGAATCCTTGATTTAATTTATATAGTTGATATCATGTATAAAAAACCATGCTAATGGAGCTAAATTTAATGAACACATAATAGAGGAGAATCAACTAAGTCCAAAGGACTATAATTATAATTTGAACTTCTGCAATACAATTTTATATTCTATTCCTAATTAAGTTGATGGTGTCTTGATTGATTAATTCCTTATTGTTTCTTAGATAGGCCCCCCTCCTTAGATAATTACTATTTGTAGCTTTATAATGCATTTGTAGTTATGTTTATATTTTTTTGTTTCCAAATTTTCCTTTGTTTATAATATTGCTACATATATGATATTTAATTATGTTATTTACATAGTGCTGAAATTTTCTATCATATACATTGCTAAAACTCATATTATTCTAATTTGTGACTTGACTATTGTTGCAATTCATGTGCATTCATAGTTGTAACTTGTAGTTTAGGTTACTGCTACAACTCTAAATTTAACATTACCGTGCTATTTTTTATAGTTTATCTAATTATTATGTTTTTATATTTATTTATACTTTACCTTGTCTTCCAAAAATTGAAATTATTTTCATGGTGTAATTCCTTTTAGCATAGCGTGATTTGAATCTATTGCAGCTTTTGGTTTATTACAATTTTTTTTCCATTTCATTTCATCTACCTTCCCATTGCATAATTCAATATCATCTAATTACTTGAACAAATCAGTCTTTAATTTCCAGTGTGTTTACTTTCCTACAAGCGTGGTTTCTTTCTTGCAAGTGTGTTTAATTTTTTGTAAATGCGCTCTTTACTTTCTTGAAAGAGTGGTTTTGATTGCAAGTGTTGTGTGGTTTTCCTTGATGACTTATGAAAGCATCCTAATATCATTCCCTATGACATTCATTTAGAATAATACAAATATAGTAGCAAATAGCATATTATACTAACATATCAAAATAGTCATAATTCATATTCTTGTGCCTTACCAACACTCTAAGAATTATTCACATCCATGTATTCCCATAATGCATTAACCACCATAAATCCTCTTTAAATCTATTTTTCCACCAGGATAGCTCAAAGATTTCTTATATTTTACCTAATCTTATGTGCATGAAACATTCGTCCTAATTAACCATACCCCTTTGGCAATTCATGCAATACATGCATTCAATTGAAGTTATTTAAGCATAAGTATGAACTCAACCTAAAGGAATTCTTACTCAATTCCTTAAAATTACCAATCATTGTAGTATGGCTAATTTCCATACTTACATGGTTTCCATCAATATGCATATTCAACTAATGATTTTTCAAGGAGACCACTTGGTTCCTTCTTTAGTTTCTTGATAATTTCATCCTTCTTATTGTCATTAGGACTATTTTCAATGGTTGAAGGAACTTCTATTTCCTCAAATCCCATTTCCAGTAAGGGATCTTTTAGTATAAAAATTCTTCAGAATAGTTTGCTTCTTTTCCTTATTCAAAAATTCATTCACACATAAACAATTAGCTAAATTAATTTAAACTTTTGTTGTACTTTTAGTTTGCAGCTAATTCAATTTATTTACAGGCATTAAATTTTCATTTTTTTAAAAATATTTTAGGTGTGCATTCATATATCAACAATAAATAAATCATGCTAAAGCTTACTGTATTTCACAATTCAACCTTTTTCAAAAGAAAGGAATAACAGTCAAAACAAAAATTTGAAGGGGGAACTTTCTCGTTAATCTTTTACATAGGTTGGGGACTCCATAACCCAGTTGTTCACACCGGCCTAGTTAAGTCCTCCTTTACTAATTCTAGTTATTCAAATATACCCTCTTGATGTAACTATACATTCAACTCAATAAGGGAAAAATTTCCAAGTTCATTGAGAAATACAACATATTAAACATATAGAACAAATTTTACTAAAATTTCTCATAATTTTCAAGAGGTTGAATAACCCCAATTATCTCTTTTAATAACCTAGGGGTCATAACCTCTCCCTGCAACCCCTATGCATACAATATATCTCAACTATAGGTTACATAAAAAATACTACCTTTTTATTTTGGTAACCATTTAAGGCATAATTTCTTTCATTTGAGCATTAGATGTTTTTTTTTAATTATTGCATAACTATGTCCATTCTAACAAATTGTGTCCATAGTTCACCCAAGGGTTCGTCGTTCCATGAAACATTTCATTTTGCATTCAATCCATTCCTATCATAATCAAACCATTCATTTGTCTTTGTTCTAACCATCACTTTCCTAGATATCCTTCACATCATCTCTAAGAAAAACTTGTACTTCAATTTGCATTCCCACCTCAAGTCATCTTGTTAGCTCGAGGATAACAACAACATGCCCATTTTATTACCCTATGACTCGATATGAATCCTTATAGTGTCATCATAGGCTTATAAAGTTTTTGTTTTCCTTCAAGAGCCTTACTTGTAATATCCCCTTTCATAATATCTAAGTTTTGTAATGTAATTACAGGATGATAATGTTGGAGAACCAACATGGCTATATGGTCAAACTATTTGATGTAAATATTTTTGTTTATTTAAATCATAAAATGATGAATCTTAAGATGATGGCATGCCTATATATATCTTAATGTCTAGAAGGATAAATTTCTTAGGAAACTTGTGAGGGATACTGTAAATTTTTATAATCTTCCTAGAATTTAATGTTTTGATCCCATAATGTGCTTGTGAAGCCACCAACTACCCTGAGAAGTTACGAGGAGTGGTGAAAGAGGTATAATATTTTCCTAGTCCTAGGCTACGTACCTCATGGTAGCTAGGTTTACTTCACATCCTAAGAATGGAAACCCCAGACCCCCTTGCATGAATTCAATGTTAGTGTGGAAGGTTGTGAGTGTGTAGAGTTTGTAAATCTAAGAGAATTGGAAATGATTGAGATAGAGAGAGAAATCTCATGTGTGTAACCCAAACCATTGAGAACACTATGAACCTGTAGCATGTTTTTTTACAAAATGGGTTGTCGAGTCCAAGTGTGATTGGTGATAATTGTGGAAACAGGAGAATCCCCCCACTTGAGTTAGGTTACATAGAATAACTCTTTTATTTAATTTACATTGGATATTGAAAACTACATAGTCTTCCTGAAACCACACTACAAAGATGCTCCCGCTCATATCTTTCCTTTCAGACAATTGTTAGAGAGATATGATCCGTTGATGAAGATTAGAATGAAGTATTTTTCTTGTGAAGGGAGGTTTTCTAGGTTGTAGTAGTATCACATCAGGTTGCTGATGCATTTTACTACCATAAAACCTTAAAACCTTCCCCATTACTTATTCAGGAACTTAGTTAAGATGAATGAGAAAGTGCAAAGCAAAGGGAGAGATCCCCAGGCAAGCTCATTTCATCATGTTTTGGTCAAAGTTATAGTTCTTCATTAGATTTCAAAGGTTAACATACCATGGGAGACATTCATGCAGACAACTTCTCTTATGCCTGTCACTAATCAACCTATCAACCAAAGCATTCCATTGACACCATCTAGGCCACAAGAGGTTGGCTCATCAAGTAAACCATCACTAACAAAGACACCTAGGGCATAGATTACAAATGCTTATAGAAGAGGTAAAAGACTTGTGTTTTCCCCTGAGATAGTTGATATTCCTAGACCTAGAACTAGAGCTCAAGCTAAGATGTTGCCCAGGAAGACTATTAGTGAAGAAAGAGTTCAAATTAGCACTATGAGACAAGAGATATCAGGAGGTGAAGATGGTGCACCATTGCACAATGAAAATAGGGACCCACTGCTTTTGACATGGATGACCTAGAAGAGCACAATGAAGATAAATCATTTGAAGAATTAATCCAAGAAAAAGAGGTAGAGATCAAAGAGCTTAGATTTGACCTTTCCAAGGCAAACTTCATAGTATCCTTCTTGCAACAAGAGAATAGGTAGCTCAAAGAGAATCAACTGTTGCTAAGCAAATCTAAAGGGGATCATCCCTCATCCAGCAAGGTAGATTGTGTGGTTGATAAAAAAAAGGGCAAGGCTATCATAGATGTAGTGCATCTTGAGGACAAGAATGCTCAGGTACATCCAAGGAGCCCAAAGACAAGAGAAGTATCTAGACAGGAAGGACATGAAAATGAACCATCTCCTCCTCAAGTACACCAAAACCTAGATGACATTATAGCAGCTGAGATTGAGGAGGCCAATGAGTTTTGGTTTGCGATAATCAATGAAAACCTAGAGAAGCTACTAAATAAGGCCAATAGAGATACAAACCTTCAAAGACACATGGCAAGACATTATTACACCAGGAACTTAATTTGAAAACATAGGGTTAGGAACATGAAAAGAAGGCTAAGAAAACCATAATCAAGATTAAAAAGAGATATAATCTTGATTTTCTTGTTAATGCATCTTTAGTTGTCTAGGCCATGACTAAAAAATGAAGAAGCAGAAAATTTTGACAAGTTTTGGTCATTTTTGAACTTTTGTGCTAGTTCTGGCAATTTTGTTACATAGAAGTGCAACGTGGCCACTCTACACTTCTTCTCAGAGCATCCAGATTAAAAATGACATACATATCTATGTTTATTTTAACCTCTACATTACATATATGTGCTTGGTCTTTCATGTCATCTTTTATTTTTGAAGAAAAAGGCAAAAAACTAGCAATTTTTCATGTTTTTGCCACTATTGTGGACCCCACGATGTGCTTCTGGAGTAGTCTTGGGAGATTGGATTTTTAGGTGCCTTGGAGGTGGATTTTTGCAAGCTTGAAGCTTAAGTGGTCTTATAAACATCCTCATCTATCTTCACCAACCATCAGTTCAGCTCTGAGATCAATAAAAGTCACCAAAAAAAGTCCTAAAAGACTACAGTGCACTTCTGATAGACCACGGTGCACTTCGGTGGGAAAGCCGGATTTCGAGTTTTTCTTGGTCAAAGTCAACTTATTTTGGTGTAATTTGTCTTCCAAGGAGTTTAATTGATGTAATTAAGTGTCATAGGGATGGTAAAGTTCAATTTCATGTCAATTCCACTGTAATCAATGCATGTACAATCAACTAAGTTAGTTAAGTCTAAACAGGGAATTGGTTTCTACCCTCCCTAGCTTTTGGCATGGTTAGAGAGAATATTGTAATCAATTCCTATGATGAGGGATTCAACCCTTGAGAGGGGGAATGTGTTTTCTCATATATATGTAGAATAATTGAAGTCAAATAAAAGTTTGGATACCTAAGAGTCAGAGGTTTAGAGGTAGTGTACACCATTTTTTGTAGTAATATAACAAGAAGTTGTAGCTATTATCTTGGGATTCTTGTGGTATGTTTATTGACAGTGTTTTTCCTCTGTTTTATTATAAAATTGGATATTTACTTCTTCTTACTACCATCATAATTCTTTCATATGATCATCTCATTAGTTTTTAAGCAGAATTCTTAGTTTTATGCTTTGTTTAGATGAGCTTTTTATGTTTATGTTCCATATATTTTGATAAATGAATTCATAGTCTTATGCACATTTTGATCTTTCTTACTCAAAACTATACCACAAATGACAACCCAATTGTGTTGCTAATCATACCTAAATTTCCCCATCTTATCCCTACAACTGATCATTTGAAACCCTGACCTAGTTCCTAGACCTATGATCCTGATCCAACAAAACCATAAAATCAAAACCTAGTGAGTTGAATATCTAGCCTAAGATCTATTTTTCCCTCCAATCACTTCATTAGCTGTGAGATTGTAGAGAGAGCCCTATCTGATTTGGTAGGGATATCTACCAAGTCCAAAGTTGGTCTGAGGTTACCTCCTTCGATCTCCTTTCTCAGCCTTAGGAAACTGAGGAGTGCTAACATATGACATGTGTCACCCATATATAGCCTTTTTGGATACACCAATTATATAGAAAATGAATGAAACATGGCACATGTAATGATTCCCACATTAAAATTTACACATAAACACATGCCACATGTCAAATGGCCATGTGTTAGATACATCAATCAATGCCATGTGGTGAGTTGTTATTGGTTAGAATAATGATAAGGTGGCAAGCTCAATGGGCCACCAACATATCATCACATTGTTTTTCGAGGGTTTATAATTATGAATTTTTGTTGGGGTCTTGTTATCCCATCTCAAACTAATTCTATACTGACATATTGATGAACCAATGGGGCAGATCCATATTGGCATATCAATATACTAGAGAGTTGGTACCATATCAACTTATCAATGTTTTCCCATTTTGATTCATATTGGTTATCGACATATTAGTGGTGTGGGTCGTTGATCTATCAACCTATTGGGAATATTGATTATATCGACAAGGAACCATATCATCCATATTATCTATCAGAACTCCACGAGTTTTGAAATGTGCGAATTATAAAATTTGTTAATATGAAGAGGCATGATATGGAATTTGGACTTGGAGACATGGACTAGTGTGGATTGATAGATGGTCAAGGAAGTGACATGAACGTATGGATGATGATGTAACATTTAGGGTGAAAAAATTAAAGGGGCATCACATTATGCTCGTAGGTTAAAAAACAAAATTTATATCATTGGAAAGCTCTCGATGAGTAAAACATGATGGTGATATCAAAATTGTGCATTGAGGTGATGGAATAAAGAGTAATTTTGGATAATCCCATCTTCATAATATATATTGAAGGTCGAGCCTAATTATTCTCCACAACCCTATATGGAATTAGGGGGTTAGGTGTGTTACATGACTCGTTATCTCAAATATTAAGGCATTCATCTCTCTCATGACTGACACTCACTTGATTGGTTTCTTCATCATCATTTATGTGCAAGGTTTGCATCCATGAAAGAACTAATTTCACAAGTGTACCCCAGGTTTTCATTTGACATATATTAGGGACAAAACTAACTTTTCCTTTCCATCCTTCCATTATTATTTGGATATAAAGTCTCATATTCTTATCATGGGCTTTCACCTTTTGAAGATAAAAGCATTCTCGAAAGAATTTCCATTGTTGCAATGGAAAATCCACATAAGCACCATTACAAAGAGGGAATTATTTTCTATGACGAGAGATTATGTAAATATCAACCTTAATCACATCTCGTGTGAGTACTTACACCATTTTTTTTATTCAATTATATTACCATCTCATAATCCATATATCCTCATATATGGTCAAGATACTACAACTTGACCTTGTTGGAAGCAGGCTTAACTCTTTCTTTATACTCACATCAGCATTCAATGCATTACCATGTATTATATGAGATAATCAAGGTTAATTACATGTTTTCTTTACATGCCTTCATTTCTTATACATAAGCATACTCATGACTATTAGCTTAGAAAATATTCCTTCACTTAAGTTTTAAACAAATATGATTTGTACGACCCACTTCCCTACCTACTCATTCCATAACTAGCATTATGGATCTCTTGGCCAAGAAATATTTTTTTTCACACTTTAAGCACCATATTCCACACATATTCTTACTGACACAAACCATACAACATCTAATCCTCCTTAAAAATATCAAGCAACTCTTTCCTTTCTTAAGAACTCAATTATTCCATACATCTATCCTCATGCATTTCAATGAGCATAATCATTTATGTTCCTTTCTAGGAATTCATTAACCACATACATATTCCATGCTCTACAATATTTTTATCCCATTCCCTCATGGAATTGTATAACACTTATCCTAGAAATACAACCAAGGATGTTATATTGAATTTTAGTTTTGTAGACAAAATGAATTCCCTAGATATAGTGGTCAAAGGAAAAAAATAATTAATGTTTTCCTTAGAGAGATTGGAATATGGAAAAGGAACCTACCTGGAGTTCGTAGCAAGTCCTCCTCTCTCTTCACTTGTAAGCTCCAATCCTAGCTCCACATGCTATAAATAATACCTAAAACAATGACTAAAAGAAGTAAAGAAACTAAAATATCCACATAACATAATCCAATATCTCCATTCAATGAATCAACATGGCATTGAGATACAAGAGCATAATCTTAACACAAGTATGAAAAACATGATGATTTTTGTATTAATAAATAAAGGAGAGTGTTACAACCATATATAGATGTTGAATTTGTAGATGTCTCCCTAATTGTCTTGTCCTTCCTTGTCACAAAGAAAACCTTCACACTCAACCCTAATGAAAATGAATGATAATTCCTTAAGCTCACAATAGCAATATGAGGGCACTAGCAATTTCCAAAAGCCAACCAGACTCCATGGGAGGTAGTAAATTTATAGGGTAAAAATGATAGTTTAGAATTTACCAATCTAGGCTTGAGATCCATTTATGAGGGAGGATAAGCTCGTGGGATAAGAGATAAGATCACTAGAGTAGGATTAGATAGGAGTTGGAGATCTCTATCCATGGTAAATGGTTAAAACCACCTTAGAAGCTTCTGGAAGGAGAAGATTCGAAAATATTTTTTATCTTTCCTAGATTTCTAGAATCAGCGCACCTCCAGAATGGAGCAACTTGCATTGATCAACACTAATTCTCAGGTTTTCAACTTTCACCCAATGCTGGTGGACAAGAAGGTAGAGTGTGGTGTACCTAAAAATACGGTTTTTGAGCAGATATAACCATAAACTAAGACTTTTTGGAGAAACGATTTAGGGGTTTGCAAATGGATTATGATAAGGTATTCAAGGATGTTGATTAATATTACTTATAGGCACTTTGGGTTGATGTGACAAAATGGCCCGTAACAAAGGCCTTTTAACTTAGTCATGTCCATTTGTACATAAGGTGCAGGAACTTTTTTTATCCCCAAAATTATTAATTTTGGCCACTTGGGACTTTAGCCACATTCATTACAACTACATTATCCAACTAAGGATGAAATATTTTTAGGTATATTTAAGTATGGTCACTGCCACATCAACCATTTTAGTAATGCAGTTTAGAATTTCCTTAAGCTAGAGCATCTAAAACAACCCACATACATATATGCATATGCATGCTAGTGGATCTACTACACTTTTCATATTTTAATTATATCTTGTTGATTCCCATATTGTAATCCTTCATAGGAGTCCATATTTCTTTAGTCTTCACAAATTTTTCAATATGACTCTTTTTTCCTAGAGAACATTGTTTCACTTACAAAACTACTCAAACACCACAATCCTTTATCTATGGTCAATTCTAGGCATTAGTAGTATTATCAAACATAGCCAGTAATCTCTCTCTTTCACTCCAAAATAATCTCCATGGTGTATCTCTATCCTTCTAGGTCTAGTGTTTGAACCATAACTTTCCTACCATTTGTCACATACCCACCCTCTTAAGGCTCGATTAAGGATTTGTGGTATCCAAACCCAACCTCCAAGGTTACTTTATGGAGACAGGTATTATCAATATTCCTCTTCTTTCAACCACCTAAAAACTCATTTTTAATACCTCCATCATCTTCTTCTTGTCAAGAGCTTTCAAATGATATAAATTTCATCTCAATTTGAGTTATGGACACAAAGTGATGCCCATTTGAAATTTTTCCCTTTAGGTGTCATGTTAGCAACTATATCATGCCACATACTTGTCCTTGTTCATATGTCACCACCCCATAGGGCCACATCCTTAGCCATACCACATCAAATACCACCTCAACACTCTGCACACTTTATCTAGGTCATTCCATGACACATCATCTTTCCATGTCAACATGCCTCATCAACACCACATCAGCATGCCATGACATGGAAGGGTTTCCTTCATGCCACATCAATATTCCATCCAACATTCCACCTATAAACCTATAAATTTATAATAGTATTAGGAGTAAACCTCGATAGAGGGTGTCCAAACCTCCCAATACTCAACCTACCGATACTCATGAGTTGATACTCCAATATCCTAATTTGATAATGGACTTCATATGATGAGAAATAATTGTAATTATTTATTAGATGTATCAAAATGTCAATATTAGGGTAGTTCACAATGGGGTATTATTCGATGTATTGCTAGTACACAACACCTAAAAACCTGACAGTCAACTACTGCAACTCCATTCCTCTATTAATTGAATTTATTTCCACTAGAAATCAAGAACAAAACCATTCTCAAGACTCTCACTCGATCTAATAAATATTTGTTAATTTCCAAATTTAGTCTCCATTATATGGTAGACATATCATGATATGTTAGTATCATAGTTCCATGATAGGAGTTATTCACTACGTCGTTGACTCTCCACAAATGATACTTTGACAACTTGATATTCTCACCCTCTAATACAAAATTATCAATTTTCGAGACTAAACCAAATTAGCCAAATGGTTTTTGGAATATTTCAATATTGGATCTTCATGATAGGAATTATTCAAGATGCTATCGATCCCGACACTCGAAACCTCGATACCAAAAAATATTCTCCTTTAGACTTGAGTTGCTTCCTAGACAAACTCTTGGTAAAATCTCTCTGCTAGACCATATGACCAAGGGAATGGTGCTAAAGCCTCATATCCTAAAATTTAAAAAACTTATGCTAAGCAATCCCTGAAATTGTAAGGATCATCCCCAAATTTCTAAAACAACCACTAAGCTCTCAGGCCTATTTTTTAGGACTAAAACTGACTCAACAAGGAAAAAAAATCTCAAATACTTCTGGAGGCTTAGAAGTCTTCTCCATCCTCTGAAGGAATCCCAAAATCTAGCCAACAACTATGAAATGGAAATAGGAAAGCATAATTTAAGGAATAATTCTACATATATAGCTCCATATTATAATTATTCATAACCAGTAATCAAGTACATTTAAAAGAATACTTATACTTAATCTTTAAGACATAGTGAGTAAACAAACATGAAAACATGCATGAAGATTTAGAGAAATAAAGACATTTCATTAAAGACAAATAAATACACTTATCTGGGTGTCTTTAATTTTTTTTGGAAACTAAAGAAGGGAGAGATAATTTACACCCAACCATAGTCTCAACGATAATACAATATTTCTTTCAATTGGTCACCCCTGAGAAAAATCTAATTCCTTGAGAGGAAGTCTCACTTAAAGTTAAACAAGATTCAAATCAAGGTAGAGATCATGAAGGCTACTCTCCTTCATACATAAGGATTAAATATGCTTCCTTTTAGCCACTAAGCCAAGGCCTATTACTTTTCTAAGTATGGCTTAACTAAGTTAATAGTGTCTTAGTGCTTACCTTCCTAGTGATTTTTTTTTGCATATATTCAAAAATCCCTTTCAGTAATTCCAAGTGGCCCTCTAGATCTAGCTCAAGGCTTCCACATTGACTACCCTAACTAACCTAGTAACTGACAACTCTATACATGTTGTTGTGTCTCATAATTTTTTCCTCTCACCTTCTATTTGGAGCCATAGACTAACAATCCTCATGTAGTTTTGGCTCACTCCATAGTACTTAGTTTCATACATGATTTAATTTCCCTATCTATATCCATTCTCTAGTACTCTCTAATGTCTCTAATAATCCCCATGCACTCTACAACTTAAATTCTATTTTTCTGTCTATCTCTTTGCTCCATATGATCTATTCTCTACTCAAGTATTGCCATGAGTACTTCCATTAATCACAGACACTACTAGTCATGAGAATTTGAGACCCTTTCATTGGGCTATGTGGTCAATTTTAACTCTCCAAAGGATGTGTGTTGCT